>PVIC010018912.1:0-31113 GCA_004025085.1 Thryonomys swinderianus
AGCCCCTTACAGCTGGGAAGTATGGCACACCCTTCTCTGCTCCACTGGGAAGACACCCCCCACCCCCCCCCCCCCCCCCCCCCCCCCAACCCGCTCGGGAGTAGCTCTAGGAAGGAAACTGCTAGAGCAGCGGCAGGAAGGGCTGTGACCATTTCTCTTTCTCAGGGAGTGAGAAAAACCACATTGGAATGGGACAAAGGGGAAGGGAAATTCACAAGTATCATTTCCTAGAGGTCTGGGACCAGCCCCATGGGTTTTTCCTTGCCACTGATTTCACATCATTCAACCCTCCCATGTGCCACTGCAGGCCCTTGAAAAGCAAGTGCTTCTCTGTAGGTCCAAGAGGTCCTGGTCTCACCACTGGCCTCTCCAACCTAGGGCTCTGTGAGTGATTCTATAACTTTGTCTTTTATCTAGTTACTGCTTTCACCTTTAATGTGTGTGTGTGTGTGTGTGTGCACGTGTGTGTGAGACTGGCAGTCGAACTCAGGACTTTGCATTTGAGAGGCAAGCACAGTGCAACTAAATCTCTGGCCCTACTCCTTTCACTTTTTTTTTTTTTTTTTTTGAGACAGGGTCTCGCTTTGTAGTTCAGGCTGGCCCTGAGCTCACTATGTAGCCCAGGCAAGCCTCGAACTCAGCAGTCCTCCTGTCTCTGCCTCCCGAGTGCTGGGATTACAGGCGTGAGCCACCACGCCCGGCACTGTGGTATGTGGTATTGATGGCTGGTGGGTGTGAGTCACCATGCCCAGCATTGTATGTGGTTACTGGGGATCGAACTCAGGACCTTGCCCTTGTGAGGCAGGCGCCAGAACCACTGAGCTAACCCTCCGGCCCATCCTTTCACTTTTTAAAGGCTTTCTCATAGCTAGAGCATTATTAGCCTGGGGATTTTCTGAATTTTGCCCTTTAGACAAGTTTCTTTACTGTTCATTTGCCCCAGACTGTCCCTAGACAAGAAAAAGCATTACAGAATGAAGCACCAGAAATGATCAGTCAGAACTTCCTGAAAGTATTATCCCACTTATTATGATGAATGAATACATTTACAAAGTCCAGCAGTTAACACCTTCCCCTTGGGACCACACTTAGCATTCCTGATCTGACTCTGTGTGCTCCCTGGTGATGATGCAGTGATGAGTACCTAGCTTCATGAAGGTAATGTATTCAGCAGACATGTTTAACCTGAATCCATTCTCGAGAAGCAGGTAACATTCTCTAAGATAACCAAAGTAGAATCTTAATAATTAACTATGATGCCAGGCGTGGTGGCTCACGCCTGTAATCAGGAGGCAGAGACAGGAGGATTGCTGAGTTTGAGGCTTTCCTGGGCTACATAGTGAGCTCAGGGCCAGCCTGAACCACAAAGCGAGACCCTGTCTCAAAAAAAAAAAATTAACTATGACACTAAAGGCCAAAAGCCAGGGGACTGTGCTAGGTTAAAAGATTAAGGGGGTCCAAAGGGTTAGCTCAGTGGTTCCAGCGCCTGTCTCACAAGTGCAAGGTCCTGAGTTAGATCCCCGGTAACCACATATAATGCTGGGCGTGGAGACACGCCCACCAACAATCAATACCGCATACCACAATGCCGGACGTGGTGGCTCACGCCTGTAATCCCAGCACTCGGGAGGTAGAGACAGGAGGATTGCTGAGTTCGAGGTGGCTTACCTGGGCACCATAGTGAGCTCAGGGCCAGCCCAAACTACAAAGCGAGACCCTGTCTTCAAAAAGCAAAAAAAAAAAAAAAAAAGATTAAGGGGGACTGAAGAAGCTCCTGTGGTGTTCGTTCAGAGGGGTGAAGAACAATTGTCAAGGGTATTTTGAGCTGGTATCAAAAGATGTTTAGATGTGAACTCTATCAGATTGTATCATGATATTGATTTTAAATCTCAGGTGAAATACAAGATGCTGCTTTTATGTAGGATGGTGTTTTAGGAAATATTTGCTAAAGTATGTAGAGGTAAAATGGCATGATTATCTACAGACAGGTAACTCCCCACTCCCCCTCTAGAATTTTTCATACATGTTTATATATATATATATGAAAAGGCATATGTGGCAAACATATTAACTATTGGTGGATCTACATGAAGAGTATTCAGATAACAGTGGTTTCTATATTTTCAACTCTTTTGCCAGTTTGATATTTTGAACTAGAAAATTTGGGAAAATTTATCACCAGATCATATTGGAGTCCTTACAAGTGTACAATTATTTAGCTTTTTTTTTTGAGACAGGGTCTCACTTTGTAGTTTAGGCTGGCCCTGAGCTCACTATTGTAGCCCAGGCAAACCTCAACTCAGCAATCCTCCTGTCTCTGCCTTCCAAGTGCTGGGATTACAGGCATGAGCCACCACGCCTGGCAGTGTGGTATGTGGTACTGATTGCTGGTGGACATGAGTCACCACGCCTGGTATTGTTGTATGTGGTTACTGTGGATGGAACCAGGGACCTTGCGCTTGCTAGGTAGGTGCTGGAACCACTAAGCTAAATCTCCAGCCCAATTATTTGGTTTTTAATGCAGTATATTTACAGAGTTGTGCATCCACCGCCACAAATTCAGGAATACTGTATAGAAAATTGGCTGCATCTTCCAACGTGGCTGCCCACTCAGTCCTTCCAGATACTTTAAAAAGAAATCCTACAGTTCTTGGCTGCCATTACTTGCCAGCTCCCCGAGTCCCCCCATTTGTCTTCTATTCGGGCAACTCTTAAATCTATTTTCTCTCTGTACAGATCTCCCTATTCTAGACCTCTCATATAAATGGAAGTGTATATGTAGTCCTTTGTGAGTGGCTTCTTAGCATAATGTTTTCACAGTTCATCCATGTTGAAGCATTTATTGCTACTTTTTATAGTCCATTAAGTAGTTTATCGTGTTGCCATTGAAAGTAATTATTAAATTCCTTTTGTTCCTATCCAAATAGACAAGTATAATGATGGCCATTCAGCCACTTGACTTTAATCTATTCATTTACTTTGGTTAGGGGCGAACACAGCAATTTGAACTTTCAACTTGAGGTTGGAATGTATTTTATGTAATTAGAGCATATGCCTGCAAAGAGAAAAACAGCTTGTTGGTACTTCGCTGCCTTAAGAGCTGGTATGATAATTGTCTATCATACAACATCTTTCAGAAGCAGAAATAGAATGTACACTTGAGTAATGTACCTTAAACTTACATTCCTGACAGTGTACATCCTTTCCTTTTGCACTTTGAAGCTATATTTCTGTCTGTATTGTATTTGTGAAGCAGACATTACAGATGCCTTATGTACACCAAGGAAGAATGAAAAAGGACCTATTATTTACTAACACTTATCAAATTTTGACCCTCTCTAAAAGGCCTGATCTAGACAAATTAATAACATATCATCCTCTGTGACAGTGGACCAAAACCCACCGAGTGGGGTAGTTTCTGGAGAACAGTAGAGGACAGTTTTTCACAGGACAAAGGGGTATTGACTGTCTCTTAGAATATGATGCTAGTATGAGGCTCTCCTAAAGATGAATTAGCTTGTACCCAGAAAAAGTGCATTTCAGTGTCATTTGAAAATGCCTAACCCAGTTAACCAAGAACAGAATGAATGCTCTTGACACAGCAGAGTCCGGGAGACTACATGTGGAATGCTCTGCTGCTTTGAGGAAAATGGCATGGTTTATTGGCTGTAAATGGATGATCCTGTCTTATGTAGGGAGAGCAGTTCATTTAAGTTGAACCAAGGTCAGCTAGAATTACTTTGCCCTCCTGGACAACTAAGAGGCAGGACAAAGAAAATAGATCTCTGTGCTTAAACACATGGAAAGGAGAGCTAGAAAGGCCTGTTTCAGAAGAGTAAGAGTCCAGGGTTTTTGGTCACCAGAATAATCAGTATATTTCATTCATATGTTATAAAAACATAGAGCAGCTGAAATCAAATAAGACAAAGTTAAATGCCTTTCATTCTTTTTTTTTTTTTTTTTTTTTTTTTTTTTTTTTTTTTTTTTTTTTTTTTTTTTTTTGAGACAGGGTCTTACTTTGTAATTCAGGCTGGCTCTGAGCTCACTATGTAGCCCAGGCAAGCCTCAAACTTAGCAATCCTCCTGTCTCTGCCTCCCGAGTGCTGGGATTACAGCGTGAGCTACCACACCCGGCACTGTGGTATGTGGTATTGATTGGTGGTGGGCGTGAGTCTCCATGCCCAGCATTGTATGTGGTTACCGGGGATTGAACTCAGGACCTTGTGCTTGTGAGGCAGGTGCCGGAACCACTGAGCTAACCCTCCGGCCTCTGCCTTTCATTCTTGTATTGGCCTAAGAGTAATAGAACTGAGTAGCAAATCATTTCCTGTTTTGTATGAAAACTGTGAAGCTGCTGCTCTTAGCTAGCTTGTGTTTGCACCTTTTACTGATAGATGCCACTTTTTTTGCTGGCACAGTATCAACTTCAATAATAAAGAGTGTATCTGCTAGTTCTGGTGATGCACATCCATAATCCTAGCATTTGGAAGCTTGGCAGAGAGATCACCATGAGCTCCAGGCCACCCTGGGCTACATAGTGAGTTAAAGGTCAGCCTAAACTATGTAGCGAGACCCCATCGAGAGGGACAGGGAGAGGGAGACCCTGCCTTACATAAATAAACAGTACTGACAATTCTTGAGCCCCAAGACATCTAAGTGTTTAAGATTATTTGGAACATCTTGTCTTACTCTCCTGACACAGTGCCCGTAGAGTACTGACATTTACAGTGCTGAGAAGCAAATGGCATCTGAGAAGTCTCCCTAATGTACTGCTGGGTTTTAGTCCATTTCCTTGAGTGGTTTGATCTTGGGATTTGGGGAGATCACTTAGAGATTTATACAGGTGGGTAGTGAAATTGGCCAGAGATTTGGGTTTTATTTTTCAGTCCTTCAGATTTCAGCTAAATCCAGAGAAGATCTGAAAGAGAATAGTAATTCCAAGCAGAAGCACTCAACAGGCAAGGAATTCTTGTCTTGTTTCCTTCCTGTTTCTCTGAGAATGCTATGCCAGTTCCAGAGCCTTCTATGGCTCAGTAAAGCAATTCCAGTGTAAATTACACAAAGGCCCACTCCTACCTTGTAAACAGATGACACATACTAGGGAAACTGCATATCTCTGCCAAAGAATCTTTGTTCCAGAGAATATGCATTTTAGTGGTTATGCCAGTTATGCTACCAGAGACAGAGACCTGAGCCAGGTTCTGTACCTTGAAGTTCTGGGTAAAGATCAATAGAGCTTCCACACACACGTTAGCTATAGCTACATTCTTCCTCTTGGGGAGCTACAGTAACCTCCCTCTCTGGTCTGTCAGTTCAAGTATAGTGTTGAATCTTTTGTTAAGAGAAAAAAAAATTGGGAAAGTCCAAATTAATAGAAATTTAATTTAATGTAAGAATTTAGTGATTACGTAATGTAAGTCTTCATGCTTCAATGTCAGTGTGAACAAAGACAAAAGAGTGAACAAAAGACATGGACCCTGCATACAACAGGGAAAGTAAAAGTTACTCTGCCTGCCATTGGCAATGATAAAAATTGCCATGTTGCCAGGCGTGGTGGCTCACTCAGCACTCAGGAGGCAGAGGCAGGAGGATTGCTGAGTTCGAGGCTTGCCTGGGCTACATAGTGAGCTCAGGCCCAGCCTGAACTACAAAGTGAGACCCTGTCTCAAAAAAAAAAAAAATTGCCATGTGATGGGATCTCTAAGGTTTTCTGGACACTCTCCAACTCTGCCATTTGCATGGTAGAGAAGATAGTAGGCTAGCGTTGAGTGCTAGTCCTAAGTCTCCTGCTATGAGCATGGGCAGGTTTCATTCTCTTTGGAGTTTTCATTCACTTTTATAAAGGAAGATTGGATTAAATACTCCCATAGCTGCTCTTTCTTCCATGTCTTCATAATGTATGGTTACAGTTTGCTGATATGTTGATCTCTCCTCCACTAAAATTGTCTCCGTAAGTCAAATACTACACTTTGTATATATTTTTTGCATCCCTACTTCCAAGGAATATCTGGTAGACAGTTTTTAGTTAGCTCTGTTAGAGCCATACAAGGAGTCAATCGGTGAATTGTTCTAAATGCTTTTCCAAACCAAAAATTGTGTTCTGTAGGACAGCTGGGTCACTGAAGTTAAAGTTAAAGATCATGGGGAAAAGTCTTCCCATCTTTGTGCACAGCCAGTTGGTGAGCCCTCCACCCTTTCCCCAGGACCTTTCTTACACACTTTCTTGGCCCTACCTCCTATGAACACACAGCACCTAGGGGTTAGTGGGTGGGCAAATAAAGGAGTGTTCTTGCTACAAAGTGAATCCTTAGGTGAATTAGTCTCCTAAGGGGCATGGAACAAAGTAAACAAGTTACCATAATATCTTTATGGCAGGCTCAGCAGGATGGAGTTCATCATTTAGTTACAAATTAAATTTGTTCAAATTATATTTCTTGGGCTAAAGAGAAGCAGAAATCAGGTCTCAAAATTATTGTAAACACTGAATTGAGAAATGAAAAATCTGGCATTTTTGCCTTTTCTGTCTTTTCTCTCTTTTTTTTTTAATTAGCTGGAGGTTTTTAATACTAGGTCTTAATTGGTACCTGGTTTGGGGAAGATCACTGGCTAGATAGACTGAGAAGAGAGATGAAGGTAATTCCTGATTGATGAAACAGTTCACCAAAATATGCAAGAAGAAAAGACACGACTAAGCTGATTCTGTAACTTGACTGTTGTGAATTGTGCTGTGTGTGTAACAGTGAGTATTATTACCCCTGCAACCGAGTATAAAGGCCCTGGGTGCATCTCCAGTGCTGCCAGAAAAAAAGAGAAAATTATGTGTATATTTTAGCCATAAAGAACAAAATCCTGTTATTTGCAGGAAAATGGATGGAGATCATGTTAAGATAAATTTGACTCAGAAAGACAGGTATCATGTTTTCTCATATGCGGAATCTAGTGGGAAAAAAAGATGACATGAAAGTGGAAGGGAAGCTTTTAGAGTAGAGGAAGAGACTCAAGAAAGGGAAGCGAAAGTTAGGAGGTACTAGGGAATAGATGTGTTCTACATATAGAAAAGTGGCACAGTGAAACTCAGTACTGTATAGTCAGTATGCACTAATGAACCACACAAAGACATGTTGCTGTCAGTTAGCAACTAGTGTGCCCTGGATAAATGTCATTGGTTATGATACTGCCATTGTGCAAAGCTAAGCCATACACTTGTATGGCTTCTGAGCTAGCTGGTTAGAGGAAGAGCCATGTTCCTGAACAGGATTTTTTAAATCAAATTTATAGGAATAAGTAGTAATGTTATATTCAGGAGGAAGTGGTTGAGATATTGTGACACTGGAAATGTCTTAGCAGTAATACTCAGATGTGTCTCGGTATAATATTCTGAATGTAATTTGTGAGTAAGCAAGTACGTAGTGTTTTTCCAAATTTGGGCTTGCAATAGGTGGGTAAGAATTCTCTCAGAAGTGCCGTAGTTTGGAGGCTGGTCTCTCAAAGCTGACTTTCTGTCTCTCCCTGCCCACATTGACTTAGGATCCAGAACAAAGAGAAATCTGGCTTGGTGATCTCAAACTGCAGTGAAGTATGGTGACAGCAGAGAGATTGGCAAGGGAACTCTGTGTGCCATTCTCCCCTTTCTAGTATGCACAGCTGCTGGTGCTTGCGGGAAACAAGTACTAGTTTTTTCTCTTCCAGCAAGCCACCGTTTTGGGATGAGCTGTAACCCTCCAGGCCTCTCTGCAATACTCCACAGCAGAGCCAGCAGCCCTGCCCAGAAACCAGCTCACATGCCTTGGCTTCAAAAGCCTGATTGATGCACCCCAGGGGCAGAGACAGGGCAGTCATGGTAAATCTACTCTCCTGAAAGCTGTGGTGGAATGATGCCAGAATTATGTCACTAAAATCCTATGTCAAGGTGGGAGAGTGATTGAGAACACCCAGAAGTGTTCAGGGGACCCCACCTAGCAGATCTGAGGAAGGAACTGACTCGGTTATGATGAGCTTCCCACATATTTTGGCTGCTGCTGTCAATGCACTATTGATTTTGATTTAGCCTTAATTAAAGGCAGGTTATTTTGCCTTGGAGACTATCAAATTAGTTTGCCATAAGCCATGTTCACGACCCAGTGAAGGCAAAACCGGAAACTTTCCCAAAAGCATAGTAGCACAGATGACATTCTGCTGATGGCTGTGGTAAACAAAGGAAGAGGAAATGTTGGCCCTTTTCCTTTTCTGGAAATGTTCTCACCGCTGTGCAGCAAAGTACCGTCTTCTCTTAGAGTTGTGGAAATAATTTGTCAAAAAGATATCATAACCTGGAGATATTATCATAGGTATAGGCTGAGGATGAGACAGCATATGTAGCTTATGTGCTGCCCACAAATTGTGGAGCCTGGGAGTGGATGGGAGGTTAACAGTGGAAATTACTCTCTTTAGAGTTTTCCAGTTTGGAATTGTAAATACCTATTCTCCCAAGTGTCCTAGGTTGCCCTCAAAGCAAAACTTGGAGATTTGAGTACAGGAAGTTTATTTGAGAAGTATCCTGGGAAGCAGGAGTAAGGTGTGGGAAGAGAAAGACAAGGAAGGAGGAAAAGCCAATATAAGAAACAGGAGTGGTGGCACATGCCTATAATCCCAGCTTCTCAGATAGCTGAGCCAGGAAGATCAAAAGGTCAAGCCCAGCCTGGGCAATTTAGACTCCTGTCTCAAAAAATAAAAAGAAGCAGGGATACAGCTCAGTGGGAGAATACCTCTGGGTTCAAGCCCCTAGCACTGGGAGGAAAAAAAAAAAACCTATAATTTTTGGTTGATGGGTTTTTTGAGACAGGGTCTCACCATGTGGTTAAGGCTGTCCTTGAACTCATTGTTAAGCCCAGGCTGACCTCAAACTGTGATCCTCTTGTCTTAGCTTCTCAAGTACTGGGATTATAAGCATGTACCATCTCAACTGGTTCTAAAGAGGTTTTTTGGGGGGTGAGGGGTGTTTGTGTTTGTGTCTGTATGTATGTTTTGAGAGTTGTTTTTCAGATTCCCCAAGCTGGGTTTAAATTTGCAATACCTCCTACCTCAGCTTCCCAGAGTGTTGGGACCATAAGTATATGCCACAACACCCAATTTAAAAAGTGTATTTTCAAGGCCATGAGGGATTAGTTCTACAGGAACCTCTTAAAACCATTCAAACTCTCAGAATCACTTGTGTGAGGACAGGGGCTGAGCCCTTTGGAAATAGTTCTAATGGCAGGAACTCCATCACTTCTCCAAACAGTACTTGTAGCCTGCATACAGTCAGAGAAAGCCCTGCCACCAGAAAAGGCATGCTTCCAGTTAGGTGCTTTTGATGAACCTGACTTTTCTTAGAACTGTCAGGGGCAGTTGCTGCTGAGTGAGAGTCCCTCATCATCCACTGCAGGAGGATCAGTGGCAGCAGCACTGGGGCACCTAGTCCCGAGATCAGATAGGACACAGGAAGGCGTTCTGGAGGTAAATGCAGGTTCAGAGCAGTGTTGAGCACAGGTGACAAAGGTTGATTTGGCAGGTGACAAGAAGAACTTCTCAAGTTAAGGACTTTAGGCTTCATTGTAAGAGCAAAGAACAGTAAAGGGTCATGGAAGAGACACTTAAGCAAAAGTTTGCTCTAAAGACAGCATGTCAGTCAATGCCAGGGTTTAGCTGCTTAGAGAAGGGCTAAATCAGAGAGACCAGTATAGAGGCTGCTGAATTACACAGGGAAGACAGGATATTGAGTACCAGCACTTCTGTAAATGAAGAAGGTGAAAAGTGAAGATACAACACATATTAAATTTCCAGTCCCTACTCATTCTCTGCTCGTGATAAAATTAAGTGTGTGTGTTTTGATAGATTATTGCAGGTTATGGGTTACTTAGAAAGGAATGTCTGGAAGATGTGAACCAAAAGCTCATAAAGAGAAATTTGGAGTCATTTTACAAAAAGTAAAGTAACAGGGGGCCGGAGGGTTAGCCCAGTGGTTCCAGCTCCTGCCTCACAAGCGCAAGGTCCTGAGTTCAATCCCCAGTGACCACATACAATGCTGGGCGTGGAGGCTCACGCCCACCGGCAATCAGCAATCAATACCACATACCACAGTGCCGGGCATGGTGGCTCATGCCTGTAATCCCAGCACTCGGGAGGCAGAGACAGGAGGATTGCTGAGTTCAAGGCTTGCCTGGGCTACATAGTAAGCTCAGAGCCAGCCTGAACTACAAAGTGAGACCCTATCTCAAAAAAAAAAAAAAAGGTAAAGTAACAGGTTCTCTCAAACAACTTCTTATCTTGAAGTGCACCTCACTAGTGAGAGTCCAGAGAGACTTCCTTTGCTCCTGGATCTGCATTTCTATTTGTTTGACCTTTTGTTATATTGTTTAGCCTTCCTGAACTTGTGTTTATTTGTCTAACTCAGTTCAAAGATGATGGTGCCTGTCTAACATCTCAGTGTGTAGTGAAGTGTGTGTGTGAGACCTTGACAGAGAATCTAACATCCTCTGGGCCAGTGTTAATAGGATGAAAATGTTTAGGGCAGATGTTTGGCCTCTAGAGTCTTGTGTTTAGTATGGACACTGGCCCACAAACTCACTATAGGGTACGGGCTGGGTTTCAGAATGGATTAAGGTGGCTAGTGACTAGATCAACTTGAAAGTGATCCCTTTCCAGCCCAGAGCCTGTGGTCTTTTGCCCCAGGCTGTAGTGAGAGTTGGGTGCAAAGTGGCTATTGACAGCACCCATAGAACCAACGTTGTGATGCTAGATCATAGTTTTTAAATGTTTTAACTCCTTTGCATATTTCCATAAGGCAGAAAATAACTTCCAGTTTCCTATAGGCTGGTAGATAATTTGTTTTACTTTCATAAAAAGACCAAAACCCATGTTCATTCCATAGTTCCTTTCACTCATACTACTTTCTTATGAACTAGCAGCCTTCTGATTTCTTATTTTGTCTCATACATGTAACATTGACTGGAAACATTTGACCTGCCAAGACTTGAGTTTGGGCATATGGAGTTTTTCTTGCAGCCCATGATAGCATCACTGGCAAGTAAAGCACAGGCTGTACATTCCCTGCTTTCAGGGTGAGGAATGTTCTCTACCTCCTGGGAAAAAACAGGCTGCGACTCACGCAAGTTGAAAGGCAACTGATTTTAGAGCCCTTTTATGGTACCTTGACTTCTTGCTCATCAGTGCTGGGAACTGGTTCTTACTCTGAAAAGAACTCCGTGGAGCTTCAGAGCATGACAGTGACTCAGAGTGGCCTGCACTTACACGGCACCCCGACCTTGTGCTGAGTGTTATTTTAGCCCTTTGCATAGAAGATAGGCCACAGCTTGTGAACAAACATTTCACTTTGTAGATTAGATTGGGGAACCAAGGTGCATGCACTTTAATAGCCTCCAGTCACTCAGGCAGAACTGGAATTTGGACCTGATCATGTGACTCCAAAGCCTTGCCTGAGCTCTGCACTCTCCTTATTCCCTGCAAGCAGAGACCTGCCACATCGCACTCAGAGGTCTGAAGTGCATAGTGTTTCTTGTCTGCAGTGCAGCAGAGCATACATCAGGCAGGAAAAATAAATTCTGTGCTTATGTCCAGGCACAGTGGTGTATGCCTGTATCCTAGCTACTTTGGAGGCTAAGGCAGGATTGCAAGTTTGAGGCCAGCCTGAGCAATTTAGTGAGATCCTATCTAAAAATTATAAAAAAGGGTAAAGGCAGCTGGAGCTATAGTTCGGTGGCTGAGAACCTGCCTAGTATCCCCAAGGTCCTAGGTATGATCGCCAACACCAAAAGAAAATCTCCTCTGCTTACAGTGTTCTCCATACTGGGAAAGAAACATGCTAGGTATAAACATGACTTCCATTAAGATTAATGGCTTCTGTTCAGGGAATTCTGTGCCCTTCAGAAAAACTGTTAATCAAGGGACTAGAGTTTATCTCAGTGATGCCACACCTGCCTGGCAGGTGCAGGGTCCTGAGTTTGATTCCTGTTACTGCTAAAAAAAAAAAAAGAGAGAGAGAGAAACAGTCCAGAGTTTTTACATGTTATATATATCATGTGTTCTCTCTTTAGGTTAAAAAGGTCAAGTGGCATGAGCAGCCTTTTGGGGAAAATCGGAGCCAAGAAGCAGAAAATGAGCACCCTTGAGAAGTCCAAATTGGACTGGGAGAGCTTCAAGGAGGAGGAGGGGATTGGTGAAGAGCTGGCTATCCATAATCGAGGGAAAGAGGGGTAAGAAGTAGTAGATTTGTGAACAAATTGCCCAGTTTAAGCAAGCAGGAAGTTTTCCTGGTTAAAAAAAAAAATGTGAATACATACTTTGGTTTGTAGATCTGTCTTGACAAGGAGCAGGTCCTGTCATTGAGAAAGTCACTGTCAGTAAAAGGCAGGAAGATATGTGAGCAGAACTGCTTTCAGCCAGTCACACTTACTAAGCTGAATACCTGTAAACTCTATGTCACTGCTTTATTTTTGTGGTCAAATGTGGCTCACAGTGGCAGCACTGGCTGCATTAGGAATCACTTGACCTTCTGAAAAGGCAGAATAATTCAAATGCTCCAAAGGCAGAGACAACAGAGTACCTATATGTCACATTTTCATATGGTTTAAGAAGGGGCCAAGATGGAGCTTCTCACCCTCGAGTATACAAATAGGACAGTGTTCACTCTGCTTGATTTAACAGAGGTCTTACAAAAATAAGGAGTAGTGCTATTGAAGATAAGAGAGATAATATGTAGACTGGAGGAGAAAACAAGATTGAAAAGGACCCCTTCCCTGTAAAGACCTTTCAGGTGATGGAAAACCACAAAACTGGGTTAGGAAACAACTAATAATATCATGTCACTTTCATGCCGTGCTTTTCCCTCCAATATATGAGGCTCTCCCATACCCTCCTGATTCTGCAGATTTGATCACATTTTTCCTGTGCAGATCTGGTGAGTTCTGTGTTCTGCCTCAGCTCTTCCTACCTACCTTTCTCAGTGCATACCCCCACCTACTGCTTCTTCAACTCCTCTAGTCAGATTGAAGGAGCCCAACCCCTGCTCTGGTTCTCACCTTGCTGGGCATGCAAAGCCTCTGAGAAAGTATCCCAGAATTCAGGTAATAAGGCCCTTCGGGTGCAGAGCTGCTGAATCAAGAGTCTGGAATAGATAGGTCATAGATACCCATATCTTTCAGTAATTCCTGAGATGATTGTGATACACAACCAGGGATGAGAATCACTAGACCACAGAATCAAAATAATAACAGCCAAGTGCTAGACAACCAGCTGCAGGGCAAGCCTTCCTGGCACACACAGCTGGGAGCTAGCCTCATAGTAAGCATGATAAGGTGTGTGCCTGTGCTAGCATCAGAAGGGTGCTGATTAATTACACATATGAATATATAATTTCCAAAGTAGTAGAGGAGTAAAATTGATTTTTTTTAATTAACCAGAAGAAAATATAATAGAGTTGAACAAAACAAAGGCAGAGATATGGCTTAGTGGCGAGCACTTCCCTTGCTTGTACAAAGCCATGGGTTAGTCCCCAAAGCCGAAAAGAAAAAAACAGAATAAGCAGTGATATAGGGAGAAATATAACTCCCAGCCTGCTAACATGAAATACACCAAGTTCTGTCCCCTGAAATTGAAGAATAATTTCCAAATGACATTAAGAATAGGAAAGGTTTATTGGGGAATAGGAACAGCTCCTGAGAGATAGGAGGGGACCCAGAAGTGGATTGTCATCACGGCTCTTTTTCAAGAATAGTTTATATAGCAAAATAACAACATAGGCCAAACTACAATCAACCCTTAGGATTCCAAGTATAGCTGCTTAGTTAGTAACAATCCAGTAGGGAAGCAAGTCTCATAGCAAGGGTACATGGAAAGAACAAATACTTTTTTTTTTTTTTTTGAGACAGGGTTTCACTTTGTAGTTCAGGTTGGCCCTCAGCTCACTATGTAGCCCAGGCAAGCCTCAAACTCAACAATCCTCCTGCCTCCCGAGTGCTGGGATTACAGGCATGGGCCACCACGCCCAGCACTGTAGTATGTGATGTTGATTGCTGGTGGTCGTGAGTCACCACGCCCAACATTGTATGTGGTTACCGGGATCGAACTCAGGACCTTGTGCTTGTGAGGCAGGCGCTGAGCTAAATCTCCAGTCCCAAAGGCATTTTTTTGAAGGGTGGGTCTGGGCGCTCTGAAAACCCTCTTGGGTGACTAGTGTCTACCACTTTACTGTATCAGGTGACAGCAAGTATAGTATAATTTGAAGTTCCTGCTTATCCCTCAGGGAAGCATGTGGGCCTGGCCACTGTATCTTTATCTGGAGGCCTGACCTTTTTCAGATGTGTATCCAGCCACAATTCTGATGTCTTTATTCTTTCTGCTGACTTCCTGGAGACCCCAGACTCTTTCTGACTGTATATTAATTTCTGTCTAACTTAGCTGCCGGTAATAGCAGGGCAGAGAGGAAGCACACAATAAGATGGTAGTTTCAAGGCTAAACTTCTTTGTTTTCTTCGTTTAATGTAAGCAAACTAAGTTCATTGGTTAAAAAAATAGGTTGCTAGATTGAATTTAGAAACCCAAAAATATTTGGTATTTTTATTAGAGATTTATGTATGTGATGTAGGAATGTTGAAAATAAGATAGGAGAAAAGATAAATTATGCAAATACTAACCAAAAGAAAGCTGATATAGGCTGGGGACTTAGCTCAGTGGTTCTTGTTCCTGCCTTGCAATTACAAGGTCCTGAGTATGATCCCTAGTACCAAAAAAAAAAAAAAAAAAAAGGAAAAGGAAGCTGATTATAGCCATGTTAATACTAAACAAACAGACTTTCCGGTGAAAATATTATCAAGTCTCTTAAAATAAATACATCCTGGGCCACAGATTTAGCTTAGTGGTTCTGCGCCTGCCTTGCAAGTGCAAGGTCCTGAGTTCGATCTCCAGTAACCACATACAGTGCTGGGCATGGTGACTCAACGCCCACCAGTAATCAATACCACATACCACACAGTACCAGGTGTGGTGGCTCACACCTGTAATCTCAGCACATGGGAGGCAGAGGCAGGAGGATTGCTGAGTTTGAGGTTTGCCTGGGCTACATAGTGAGCTCAGGGCCAGCCTGAACTACAAAGCAAGACCCTGTCTCAAATAAATAAATACATAAACATATACATACATACATGCATCCCAGCAATGGAGAGGCTAAGGGAGGAGAATCACCATAAGTTCAAGGCCTGTCTGAACTACACTGTGAGACCCTGTCTCAGTACATACAGACATACATACAGACATATATACATACAGTTTATCTGGGTGATACAACTATTTAAATTGTAGAACACCATTTAGTATTATCTTTAAAACTCCAAGCAGTCACTTCCTATAATTCAGCAGTTCCAATTCTAACTTTATTCCCAACAGAAATTTAGTCCTGTAACTCTGACACAGATAGTAATATTAATTTTTGAGAAATAACTCAAAGACCCATCAATGGTATAATAGTTAAATAACGAGTGATCTGTTCACACAGTGGGATTCTATTAAACAATGGTAATGAACATGAAGTACAGTAACATAAAAACACAAAGTAGGGCCGGAGGGTTAGCTCAGTGGTTCCGGCGCCTGCCTTGCAAGCGCAAGGACCTAAGTTCGATCCCCGGTTACCACATATAATGCTGGGCGTGGTGGCTCACGCCTGTAATCCCAGCACTCGGGAGGCAGAGACAGGAGGATTGCTGAGTTCGCAGCGGCTTGCCTGGGCACCATAATGAGCTCAGGGCCAGCCTGAACTACAAAGCGAGACCCTGTCTCCAAAAAGCAAAAAAAAAAACAAAAACACAAAGTAATAGATGCTGTGTGATTCCATTTATATAATGGTCAAAAAAGGCAAAGCCAAAATATGTCCATTAAGTCTATTTGTGAAAAAAGCAAATCATAAAACAACATACACTGTGTAATTGTATTATATCAAATTCAAAAATAAGTGCAACAAACCTTCAATGGTGAAGAAACAAAAACATGAAAGGAAACAAAGAAATGGAAGACCTCGGTCCTATGCAAGCTCTTATCTGAGTGGGCTGCAGGAATTGGGGTACAAGTCACAGGGCTCTCTCAGACTGGAAGTCATCTATTTCACGACCCAATGATGATGACTGCATGATCACTTGCTTTGTAATGATTCATTTGCCTTGCCCATTTTGTGGATGTTTTTGTGTATGTGTCACACTTAAAATGGAATTCAAAAGGGCCGGGGATTTAGCTCAAGTGGTACCACGCCTACTTTGGAAGCACAAGGGCCTGCGAGCCCCGGTAACACACACAGACACACACACACACACATGAGTATCTAAAATGGAATTCAAGTATTGGCCCTAAGACCAACCCACCATACATACTAGTACTAGTTTCTTCATCTGTAAAGTGAAACTCTTTAATACATCTCTCAGGGTTGTTGTGGCAATTAAATAAGTAAGGGGAATGCCTGGCATGTTTATAAATGGGAGTTCCCTTCCTACCACCTCCAGTTCTCTGCTCAAATTTCTTTCTCCCACCTGCTATTGCTGATCACACTATGGCAGGCCTTACTAGAAAGCTCAATGCTTTACCTGTTTAATTCCCTGCCAGCTCTTCAGGAATATTTTCCACACTAGTGGAAAATAGAGCTTGGGGAAAACTCCTTCTAGTCTTTCTAGTTGGCTTTTCTCTTTCTTTACTGGGCTTTTCACCTTGGGAAGCTGGGACCTAAGCAGCTGTCTCTTCCCCAGCAATGCTCAGTAGTTCCAAGACTTAACTACTATTTTCTTCTGACTCACAAAAGAAGGTACTTTCAGACATAGGACACAGAACCAAATACTCGCTCTCTTCCTAAAGAGACTTCCTCTGACTTTTTGACATTTTGCTGTCCCTCCATTGTTAGAAGAAAGAAAAACCTAGGCATCAGCCTTGATTTCCTTTTTCTCAACTCATATCTTGCATCTCCAATTGCTGCTTCTGTCACAAAATATTTTTAGCCTATCCCATTTGGTCCAGCTCTACCATTACCCTAGTTCAAGCTGTATATGTCTGCTCTCCTACTCATTTCATCTCTGTACTTTATTTTTCTTTTTATAGGCCTAGACTGAGCCCAAGGACTTGAGCATGTGGGCAAGCACCCTGTCACCAAGCTAAATCCCTAGCCCATTTTACTGTTTCTTTTGAGATAGGATCTCACTAAGTTGTCCTAGACTTGTGATCCTCCAGCCTCAGCCTCCTGAGTACCAGAATTTCAGGCAGGTAACACTACACATATCTTTCTGTATATTTTCATCTTCCATCCATCTGCTGAAATGATTGTTTAAAAGTGCAGACCATTTTTCATCTCTCTGCTGAGAGCTCCGGTAGCACTTGCAGTCATTGTTAAACACCTTATCCTGGCAAGCCAGGCTCTTTTCAAGACTTTCCCTCCGCACTAAGTTCAGCCTCTCTACACTTCCTGTGCACTCTTCTCCCAGAATGCACTAGTTTGTCAGTCAGGGCTCAGCTTAGATACTGTTCTTTACAGTAGCCCCTCTCCCTAGTCTCATTACCTGTTTGATTTTCTCTGTTGATGCATTTTCTTTTATCCATCTGCTTGATGGCATGTTGTGCTTTGCTCATTTGTGGTAAACCACACTGTGTGACAGGGCCTTGTTTCCACCTGTCATCAGCACCTAAAACAGCCCCGGGCCCAGAAACAGCTGATGCCTCATTACAGTATCTAAAGACTCTCCTACTAGCTAGCAGATAGGCATGACTCTGTTTAGCAGCCTGGTAGGATTAGAACCACCAAGGAAAAACCAGCATAATGCATCACTGTGATGTCTCCATCCAGGCATCAGTCAGCAGCCTGTCAAAATGCCTCTCTCAGCAGAGCACTTGCCTGGCCTGCACCAGGCCCTGGCTTCCATCCCCAGTGTCATCTACATCATACACATGAAATACTTGTTCTGGAAACAGCAAGGAATTGCTGCTTTTCTTGAGTCCCAGCTTCCTGGGCCCTGCACTGTTTCAAGACCAGTGCCAGCAGTTGGGCATTGAGCAGGCTCTTCTGGCCCCATAATGGATCTCACAGGTTTCCTGTTGAGGTTCCTCAACAGCAGCACAGCTTTCTAACAATGCTAAATCAGTGCTTGCTTCCTCAGCACATACACTAACAATACCATATCAGAAGTCAGCAGGCTGGGGAAGGGATTGATGCATAGAAAAGAAGGATAGGGCTGGGGATTTAGCTCAAGTGGTACCACACCTACTGTGGAAGCATAAGGCCCCAAGTTCAATCCCTGGTACTGCCAAAAAAAAAAAAAAGGATAGACTTGGCCCTAATGGTTGCTGTCTATTGAAGGTCATATAGCTTGATGACTGGAAACCAGGTGCTTTTGTGATTCAGAAACTCATGAAGGAAGGACCAGAGATGATAATTTTCTTTTTCTGATGAATCCATCCCTGGGCCTCCCAAGCACATCCTTGCAGTATTGTGAGAAGAAATCATGGGAGAGAAGCTGAATTTGAGTCAGCACCCTTTGAGTGTGGCCCTGGAAATATTTGCAAGTTAGTTCCTAGGGCATAGGGGTGGAAATGCCTGCCTGGTGTTGGTAGTTTGTTTCTTTCTATTGTATTCCTCTGGGTAAAAAATTCCTTGTCCCGTTGTATCCATTCCCAAGCTTTATCTACCTCTGAGTGCTCTACCTAGCACAGTCTGATAGAACCACCACTAAAGGCTTCTCAGTTCCCTGTGCCTGTGTTGACCTGCACCGCTCCAGCTCCCTCTGATCTGGCCAGTGTGGAGGAAGATTCTCTTGAGGGTGTTCAACCACAGAAAGGCCACATAATCCAGCCTTTGTAGTCAGCACCCCTGCCCTCCCCTTGTCCTCCATCTGCTTCCCTATCCTTCCCTTTCCATTGTTCTAGATTTCAGAAAACTAATTTGGATTTAAAGATCCAGGGCTGGGGATTTAGCTCAAGAGGTACCACACCTACCTTGGAACCACAAGGGTCCAAGTTCAATCCCCAGTACCACCAAAAAAAAATAAAAAGATCCAAAAGGTGTCAGAGCCTCTTGTCTGACCTGGTTCTGAAAGGAAACACTAGAAAATATCAGTTTCTTGAGTCTATTAGCATATTTTATTAATAAGAATCTAGATGGTACTTCTTAAATAGGTCAGAAAAGACAACAATAGTGGGAAAGGATGACATGCCCCCATCCTGCTTTTCCCTGTAGACAGGGCTCAATCAGGCCACGTCCCCAGTAGGGCTGGTCACAGGCCAGAAAAACACCAAGACAGAATGAGCGAGAGCCATGATTCCCATGGCACTTGTCAGCTGGCAGGTATGTTCTAGGACAATGACCCAGTTAAAGTGCATGAAAGTTTTTGAGGCCCAGTTGAGATAGGCAAACACTGCTGTAGTCTTGAAGACAGCCTCCCCAGCAGCTTCCTCTTCCTGGGCATTTGCTCTCGTGTTGCCAGCTGCTCCGGGTTCTGGGCCCTAAACATGATATAGTCAAGTCAGAAATGTGAGGCACAAACCCCACATGCTAGAACAGACTGCCTTTTGTTTTATTGTTTACAAAGCACTTGTCACAGAGTTTCATTGTATTGGCAGAGGGTTATGGTAAATTTTATTACTATTCACAGGAAAAAAAATTAGGCAGGGAAAATTAAATATATTTCCCAAGGACCCAAATAGGAAAGGTCAGAACCACTTTTGTCCCCTGCACTCCTGCTTCTTGGCATGGGGAGTACATATCCAGTAGAAATTTTGTTTATGTTCGGCTCCTGGCAGAAAGCCAAGGCTGTCGCATGGATCCTGTTAACAGCTGCTCCCAGCCAGGAATGGGTGAATAAAGTCACCAGCCCTGCCTTGATGGCCTTTGTCTAGGTTGCCCTTGATAATTCAGTTGCATCCTGCAGTTGTACCCTTTGTGCCTTCCCTGAGCCCCAGCTCTGCCTGCACCTGCCTACTTAGTGTCATCCTGTGCTTTGCTCTTGATGGTCTCAAGGTTAGCCGGACCCAACACAGCTTTCAGGAGTCTTTGTTCATGCTCAGTGTGCATCTTAAGTATCGTCTCCTCTTTCAAAGAAAGTCAGTCAGAAGGATCACAAGGGCCCAGAGCCCTTCTGGAGAGCACTGAGAGCTCCTTGAAACACACCCCATTTCCCTCACCCCACACAGGCGACAGCATAGCACCATCTGTTACCAGTGTTCAGCTCGCTTTCCCCCTAGCTCTCCAGAAAGCATCATCCCGCACTGAAGACCCTGATTTTCATGTCTTGAGCTGCCCCAAGGCCCAGGGAGCCAAGGTGGAGGGGTGTTTGGGGGCAGTGGGAAGCCTTTGTTTGATTTCTTTTTGCCCCTGTAGTACTGTGGATAGGACTTGGGACCTTACACTTGCCAGGCAGGCGCAGAACCCCTGAGCTCCGTCCTAGACCCTCTTGTTTGATTTTTTTTTTGCTTTTGAGACAGGGTCTCACTTTGTAGTTCAGGCTGGCCCTGAGCTCGCTATGGTGCCCAGGCAAGCCGCTGCAAACTCAGCAATCCTCCTGTCTCTGCCTCCCGAGTGCTGGGATTACAGGCGTGAGCCACCACGTCTGGCACTGTAGTATGCGGTGTTGATTGTTGGTGGGCGTGTCTCTGCACCCAGCATTATATGTGGTTACCTGGGATTGAACTCAGGACCTTGCGCTTTCGAGGCAAGCGCCGGAACCACTGAGCTAACCCTCCGGCCCTCTTGTTTGATTTTTGATAGCACCCTAACTTGAGAGTCTCAGCCTGTTGGTGATAGGTAGACGGGATCTATTCTCTTGTATATCCATATTCTTCACCCCATGTCCCTGTTTTTGCTCTTTATCAAAGGGCTCATCAGTGTCTGCCGTGTCCTTCTGAGGGGATCTGAAAAGCATCAGTATTTACTTGCTAAGCCTACAACTGTGACTCTGAAGGCTTGTGTCAGCCAGAGAGCAGCTCTGCCCTGAGTTCTCAGCCATTCCTCCCTCACTGACAGTTTGACACAGCAGCTCAGCTCCCGATACAGATGGGAATGTGTGGGAGGGGAGTCTAGTTGCTGATAATACGCATTAACTACCATTTTATTGAGCATTTGCTGTGTTGCAGGCATTGTGTGTATATGATGCCATTTAATCCTCATACCAAACCTTCAGAGTAGACAGGATTCTTCTTTTCCTCCTCCTCTTCCTTCTTTCTCTCCTTTTCTCCCCTTCCCCCCCACCCCACCAGCTCAGGGAAATTGAAAATTTTGTATGACTTGCCCACCCAGGCAATGGCACGATTTGCACTAAGCACCCCAACCTTAGACCCTATGGTTTCTGGCCAGCCCTTGGTGTGGCCATTGGGTTTACAGCTTCAGGGTTGGTTGGCAAGCCTGTGGGATGGTCATGTCCCACAGTTCTACTCAGAGAGAAATGGAGGCTGGAACACAGCAGAGGAATACTGTTTCCTGAACCTGGTAACCTTCTTACTGTGAATGTAATAATAACCTTATAGTGACAGATGCACATTTTCCACAGTACAACAAAAGAAAAATTAGTGCAGAGATTCAATTATGTCCCCCATTTTCAGTGGCAATTTTGCTCTCTCAAAAGATGAATTAGCAACAGAGACCTCCCCTCAGGCAAATCACAGCACACTTTATGGTAAGAAGGTGCATTAAAATGCAGCTGTGTCTCATTAAGCATCTGGCTTAGCCCTTTGCCAGGGGCCTGCCTGCTTTGGGCTGTGCCCCCTTCCTTGGAGGACCAAGAGTGGCCTCATTTGCTGACACTGGCCCCAAATTAGAAGCAAAGCAGCACCTTGTAAGAGGTCCCTGTGTGTGGCATTTGACCTTGTTCCAAGGCAGGGCCTCTCTGGTCATCCAGCAGAAGCAGCCTGACCCTCAGTGGGTAGTGAACACCAAAGCAAACAAAGGAGGGAAGAGCTCCAGACAGTTAATAGCCTCTGAGGGCATGCTTCTAAACAGCTCACTTCTCTCTCCCAGCAGCCCTTGAGCTCATTTCTCTATCCTGATTCTTCCATTTGTAGGCGCACCTTCATTGTTTTGGTGTATGCGCAGGAGGCAGAGCTTTCCCTCACCCTAGAGGCATCATTGTGATATCATGATGTCAGTCTTCCCCCAGCATTGCTCACCAGATGTGTCACCAAGCTAGAGCTGAACTCTAAGCTCTGTCATTTCTTCTTCCTTTAAAGTTTTGTTACTATATTGCAGTCTTTCTGTCACCAAACCCCTAATATGCTTTCCCTTGATGGGCTATTGCTGTGTCCTTCCCATTTACTTTCATTCCCATCTGAGCCAGCATCGCCCTGGGGACTCTGTACAGACCCCATGGGTGTGGTCGGCAGTTAGTGACACCAGCCAGGGTGGTCATTCTGGCCGCCAGCTGGGCACATTGGCTTGCATTTGCTGTAGTTTGTTTTATTCCTGGGGCAGGGGACAGTGAAAGGGAGGCCCTTTGTCCTACTGATTCTACTGACAGGCTTTTTTCCTTATCTTCTAGGTACATCGAACGGAAAGCTTTTCTAGAGCGTGTGGACCACAGGCAGTTTGAAATTGAGCGAGATCTCAGGCTGAGCAAAATGAAACCTTGATGTTCAGGGCAGAGTCATTAACAGCTCAATCCTGTTGACAATGTGAGCTTTCTGTGCATCTGTGAAACTGTTCTAGTGTCCTCCTCCACTGTTACCCTCCAAAAAAGTTTTTTTCTATATGAAGTTTTGTTTGTGTATCTTGATCTCACATGTTTTCACTCATTTTATTTTAAAAAGTTTGTCTTTAAATAAGTAAATAAAGTTCTCCTCAAGGCTGGAGAAGACAAAGATCTCACTCGCCTTTCCTTTACTCTGCTGCGAAGTCCAGTGTGAGCCCAGCCAGCACATCACAGGCCAGCTGGGAAGGCAGAGGTCTGGCTGCCGTGGTAGAGAGAGTTGACTGGCTAGGTTGGAGCTTTCTGGGGTCCCAATGCTCCGCAAGAGTGCCCTGCACCAAAGACCTGGGGAAGGAGGCTCTCTGGGGTGTGATGAGGTCAAATCCATGGGGTGTTCTCAGTTCTGCTCAGACCTCTGCTTGTTTCTGTCCCCTGAGTGAGATTCTTACTGATACTACATAAGGCTGAAAGTTAGGATGTATTGTTGCTGAATAGTCCCCCTACTTCTGTCTTTTTCTTTTTTTCTTCTCAAAGAAAAGTCAATTTGTTCCTTGGAGGGGTTCAGATGTGTTATCATCTCACCAGTTCTTTAATTGTGGTTTGTCAAAGAGTACTCTACAGTACTCCTGTTGCTTGGTGTGATGGCAGTCCCTTCAGTCCCAGCACCCTGCAAGCTGAGGTCGAGGGATTGCTGTGAGTTTGAGGCCAGCCTGGGCTATGTAGTGAGACTTGTCTCCAAAAAAAGGCTCTTCATTATACTCCTTAAAAAATGACTTCTCGGGCCGGAGGATTAGCTCAGTGGTTCTGGTGCCTGCCTTGCAAGTGCAAGGTCCTGAGTTCGATCCCCGGAAACCACATACAATGCTGGGCGTGGAGACTTACGCCTACCAGCAATCAATACCACATACCACATACCACAGTGCCAGGCGTGGTGGCTCACGCCTGTAATCCCAGCACTCGGGAGGCAGGGACAGGAGGATTGCTGAGTTCGAGGCTTGCCTGGGCTACATAGCGAGCTCAGGGCCAGCGTGAACTACAAAGTGAGACCCTGTCTCAAAAAGAAAAAATGACTTTTCAAGAAGTTTTCACAAATTTGAGCCCTGCCTGCTCAATGTGGCAAGATCCTGTCTCAAAAAAATCTTTTTAAGAGGAGTGCTAAGGTGATAGCTCACTGTGGAGTTCCTACGTGCAATTCCTAAAAACTGCAAAGAAAAATAAAACCTAAATTCCAAATTTCTTGCCTAGAATTAGATGTTTTGTAGGAAAAGAAGAGAAAGAGTAGCAAACAAATTTTTGTTGAAGAAGGAAGTTGCAGTAGAGACCATTTGTGTTAACAAAGCATGAACCCCCACAAAGGCCCTGGTTGGAGGGGTAAAGGTGGGGTTCCACACCTCAAAGCTTTCCTGTCAACTTCTAGCAATATGACCTTGACCTCCACTCAGTTTTGGAGGGCAGGGTGGACAAGCTGGCAACAGCCTGATGGGACTCAGCGAGGTCTGTGTGGTCAGCAATTGTGGCAGCCAAGTGTAACTGCCAACATTGGGTGGTTAAAGCATTGGTGATACTACTCCCCATAAGGTAGTTTACAAGCTACATTGAACCCACTCTGTCACATCCATTCTGATAACTCAGTGTCAAGACCATTTCAGACCAGCATCAGAACAGGTGGCCTGTGAGGGACATGGAAAAATAGGAAAATGCTGTAGCCTAAGCCCAGGCAGCGTTTTAACCAGAGTAGGGACCCCAGACCCACAGCAGGCACCAGCTGAGGTTAAGGTGAAGGTACATGACCCTTGTCCATCCCATTTGGTTGCCTGCTTCCCACTGCGCTCTCTGGAGTTCTGCTTCCATAGGCTCCATTGTACCAGCTGCACACGAGCTGGCTCTTCCTGAGAATGGCCTGAAATCCCACAGCATAAATGGCACTGCGTGTATGGAGAGTCAGAGTTCTTCCATTTACAGATGCTCACCCCTTTGAAGCCTGAGAGATGAGGACAAAAACTGCAAAGACAGATGGTTTTGCCCTTCCTGTGCTCCAAGACATGGCAGGCGAAGGACAGTTGTGAGGGAGAATCCCAGCCGTGCACCAGGCCCTGCCAACCTCACTGAGAGGATCCAGTCCTCTCAGAGGCTTCTCCTTCATGCCACGCGTTGCAGAAAGGTCACGCTCTGTGGGAAGGCTGCTTCCTTTCTGCCCCCTCTTGATTGGTCACACATTTCCCCAGCAAGAGTGCTGCACATTCCTGACCCCACATGATGAAGTTCACTGTGAGTCTTAGTCCCTTTGGAAGAATCTGGCTGTTGTCAGGAAGTGAGTAACCCCATTCTTGCTAAAGATGCCCTTCACCCTAAGATCTCCCACTCTGACATCTTAAACTGTGGTTTTCCTTGACTCCACCCATCTCCCTCCTGATCTGCATGGAACCTGCACTATTTATTCATTTTTTCACTTTTTTGTTGCCATACTACATAGTTGAAGCTGGGCTTGAATTCACTATGTAGTCTTGGCTGGCCTCAAACTTGTGCCTATTCTCCTGCCTCAGCCTTCTGATTGCTGGGAATATAGGCATGTGCCACCACGCCTGGTGGGAACACCATCTTTAACAGCCTCCTGTACTGGGCTGGAGGGTTAGCTCAGTGGTTCCGGCGCCTGCCTTGCAAGCGCAAGGACCTGAGTTCGATCCCCAGTTACCACATATAATACTGGGCGTAGTGGCTCACGCCTGTAATCCCAGCACTCGGGAGGCAGAGACAGGAGGATTGCTGAGTTCGTGGCGGCTTGCCTGGGCACCATAGTGAGCTCAGGGCCAGCCTGAACTACAAAGCGAGACCCTGTCTCCAAAAAGCAAAAAAAAAAAAAGCCTCCTGTACTGAACACACTTGGCCTCTAATGAGGTACTTGCCTCGGTTGCTATCTGTGCAGGTACGAATTCCTTTGCATGTATACACATGTCATCCCTCAGGACCCTCACCGCGGACTTCGTTGATGTCTCACTGATCATAGGTATAGGCGACCTGGAAAAGTATTCAGCATTTCCAGCCTTTACAGAAAAAAATCAGGTTGGAATAGCCGGGCGTGGTGGCTCACGCCTGTAATCCCAGCACTCGGGAGGCAGAGACAGGAGGATTGCTGAGTTCGAGGTTTGCCTGGGCTACACAGTGAGCTCAGAGCCAGCCTGAACTACAAAGCAAGACCCTGTCTCAAAAAAAACAAACAAAAAAACAAAAACAAAAACAAAATCAGGCTGGAAGAAGGGAAATTAGACCTAGGTGATAGGTCAGCCATCCAATATACCTGGCATATTTGGTCTTTGTTATAACCAACAGCCTTTTCTCCTTTTGATTTTTAAATTGTCCCAGAAACATGGGTGGATTTAGAGATGAAACGATAGGGCCATGTGTTGATAACAGCTGAAGCTGTAAGTGTATTGGGTCCATTCTACATTTCTAAAATTGTCCCAGAAAGGCAAAATGGAATTCTGCAATAAAGGACTTTGAAATGCTTGGGGCTGGGCCAGGAAAGCATGGCAGTGTCAGGAGAGGGATCTTCGGTCTGGGAAGGACCCCTGTCTACTAAAATCCTATGCCTGTTGTAGCACTTCAGAAAGCAAGCATGGAATAATCCATCCCTTCATCTTCCCAAACTCCGAAGTGCCACGTCTGATTCTTCAGTTCACCCCTTACTCTGTTGGATCGAGTTCAGGGACCAGAGGAATTGGCCAGCGAAACGAGCCTGCATTGGGCATGAGCCACTGTTCTCTTCATGAGTGGCTATTGCTGGTAGGTAGGAGGGAGTACCAGGAGCCCTTGCACAGCCACCTGCAGTGGGTTGAGCACTCACCGCAGAACGCAGTTCCTGGCATCAGGCAGGGTCTGAGCAGGTGGGTGGCCGTGGAGGGCATCTCAGGCATGGGGCCACCTTCGGTGCTGCCTCTTGGTCACCTGGGCACACCAGTGCCCTTGGTGGGCTTGGTCTGCCCTACGTGCCCCCTGTCACATCGTCTCCTGGCCTCACTTTTAAATGTCTGGCCATCCCCAGGGCCCCAGCCAGCCCAGGGGATGCTGGTTGAAGTGTGTTTATCTTGAATAAAGAACCACCTTTTGGGGTCTGGGGATGTGGTGTAAAATCTCTAGCACATGCAAAGTCCTTGGTTTCATCCTCAGTGCTGTTTCTTCTGCCTTGCTTGGACCATGGCAGCCTGTCTAGTCCACAGCTTGTGAGAACAAGGGAATGATATTTTATCTAGCTCCTGACAGAAAAGATGTGTCTTTATGCAGGAGTCAGGAATTGTCAAGGAAATGTTTTCAGGAAGTAGGAAGTGGAAAGACTGAGTCAGTCCTTGGACAGATTAGCAGCTTTTTGCCAGGTCCAGTGTTTAGCCCTCACCGCAGCATAAGTGAGTGATGCGCCAGGCCAAGGACACCTCTCCACTGTCCTGCAGAGCCCAGGGATTTGCCAGGAGCTGGGTTTCCTGGCCTGGCCCTGACCATTAGTCCTATTTCTAGTCCCAGTGGAATGCATCAGGTTTCCAGGGCATCTGGTACCTTCTTGTTACTGAAGAAACTGCCCTAAACTGTGTGAGGTCAGAGAACAAAACAAGCCTCTCCTGAGGTGCCAGTCAGCTGTGTCCTGAGGAGTAAAGTGCTCTAATTAATTAGGAACTATGCACAAGGCCTCTTGGGCTCAGAGGACACATTAAGAACCAAACCTGGAGTGAGTTCCACACTGTCAGAGCTAATGAGGAGGAGCTGGGCTGACAGCCTGGCGGATGCTTTACCTGGGGTATGTCTTCATGGACCTGGAGGACAGAGCAGATCAGCTCTGATCTCCAGAGAGCTGGCACCAGAGGAGGGCAATGGGCACCGCTAGAGAGGAGGGGGGCAAGGAAGGTGCTCGGGAAGGTGACAGGCCCCAGGTGCTGTGCTACCTCGTAGCTCCAGCAGAGCAGAGGCGGTATGAGTGGTGTGGCAGGGTGTGTATGTGAGGTGCCCCGGAGTGGCATGGCATGTGGGTGTATGGTTGGTACAAAGGGCCTAGAGCAAGCTCTCAGCAGACTTCCACCTTCGGGTGTGAGTCCCTTGCCAGTGCAAGCAGCATTCAGGCACGTTGGTAACACTCATGGCACAAAACCGAACCAAGAAGTAGAGTGAGGATGGTGGGGTGACAGCCTCTCCACCCCTTCTGGCCCTGCCCCTGTTAGAGGCTCCTTCTGGGAAGGAGAGATTGGAGTGCCAACCTCAGATTGTGGAGATATTTGGTGGTGAAGGGCATGGCAGCTGGCACCCCACAGATGAGGCACACTGGCCATAGTCCTGAGTCTGGGCCAGTGACCGAGCCCTGCAGGGGCAGGTACCCTGCTGAGAAGCCTCCTAGACACTGGCTCAGCCTTCTCTGCAAAGTCCTGGAGTGCTGCTGCTTTTTTCTGTGTGTTTTCCTGCAGTAAAAAGTCTAGATGCCATTTCTGTGCACAGGCAAGTTGATCTCAAGGCAGCTGGGAAGGGGGTCAAGATGAGTCCTCCCTGGGGCCCTGTAGCACCCCTGACCACACTGCCCCTCCCTTGTTTGCAGCCTTGAGAGTCTGTGCATGCCGAGAGGACAAGGTAACTAAATCAAGAGGGTGAGGCTGAGAGACTACAGAGGGCCCTCGGCTCAGGCACTCTAGAGTGCCTGCCTCAACCTTCCTCGGTCTGTGACCCTGTGAAGTCCCTCAGTCTCTCTGGGTCTCAGATTCCTCACTTCTAACCATGGCTGAGAATGATTCATAGTGGCACTCTGCCCACCCCAGGACATTTTGTCAAGTGAAGTCACTGTCCAAGTGCTAAGGTACTATAATCTAGCGTATCTTCTTGTTCCCCAAGAAAGCCAAGCTACCAGAGAAAATTAGTACCACTTTGAAGAACACTGGCAATGCCTAAGAAATCTGGAGTGAATTTGGCCAGTTGTTGGGAACCATCCTATTTGGGAGAAATAATTGGAAGGCCAAAATTGACCTGGCCTGTCTGCCTGCCTACCTGCCTACGGACTTTGGACTTACCTTCATCTCTGGTAACCACAAGGCCTTTGGTGGTCCCACATGCTGTGATGCTTCAGGGTGGAACTACTCCATTGCCTGTCTGCCTCCTTGTGTGATCTTCATCTGCATAATATCTCTAGGACTATTGTGGGTGTCTACCCTGCCCTCTGAGTCTTTGTTAACTTTTTGTTACTCTAGAGGTACTGAAAGTGGCAGTCTGGAGCCTGGAGTCTTTTGCTACCCAGACTAGCATGGATCAGGCCCAAGCTCATTTCTGCCTAATTCTCTAAGCCTCTTTTCTGCCTAATTTTTATTTCACCATGTGCCATCGGCTCACAGGAGACTAGAACCTAATGCAGAGGTCCTAGTTACATTCCCTTCCCCTGTTTCTTACTTTTGGCGTCCATAGTTAAGTGCAAAGTCTGTTTACAGGAAGGCCTGGTCAGTTTTGACCTTCCAATTATTTCTCCCAAACAGGATTGTTCCCAACAGCCAGTAACACAGTGATCATTTTTGGTTTACATGGCCCAAAAGCCCCAGCATGTACAAATGGAGGCAGGATCACTGCTAGTCATAAAACCCTGGAAACCACTGTATTTAGTGGAAAAGTTTCTCCTGTACCATCAGGGTCTTGGGTCAGGCCCACAAGTTAAATGGACATTAAACAGATTAACAGAAGAAAAACATACAAACTTGAACTTTTTGTTTTGTTTTTCTTACATGTGAACGATGTGTAAGAAATAGAAGACTGGAAGCAGAGATGAACACTCACAGATGAGGTGGGGGAGGGGAGCAGTCAGGGCCAGTGCGCTTGCTCCCCTAGCATGAGACCTGGATTCTATCCCTACAGCCACGAATAATACAGTAATTTTCTATACATACTGTCTTGGTTACAGTTCTCTCTTTGCTGAGACAAAATACCTGACAACCAAAGTGAAGGAAAGGTTGATTTAGTTCACAATTTGTAGGGGTTTCTTTTGGTCCATAATTGGCTGGCTCCAAGGCAGGGTGGCATAGCAGAGGGGCAACAGTTCATGGTTGTGGAAGACAGTAAAAGCCACAAAGGAACAAACTGTAAGAGCCGTTTTCTGTCCCTTTTATCCAAGGTGCCTAACCAATCAGTGTACTGGTTTAGTAATCACACCCTTAATCCCAACATCATACCTCTGAAAAAACCACCCATGAGCCTATGAGGCTTTGGGGGGACATCTAGACCCAAGCCATAACATGCACACATCCTTGAACTGAACTGAACAGAGAATTACTATGGGAGTTTGGGGGGAAGGGGAGTCCCAGAGCTTTCAAATTTAGCTGTATCCCAGCCCTGTTTTATTTTGAGACAGGGTCTTACCAAATGGTCCAGCTGAGCTCAAACTCTGCAGTCCTCCTGCCTCAGCCTCTTAGAGGACTGGGATTATAGGCATACATTGCCACATGCAGCTGAGCAGAAAAGAACTGGGAAAATGTGCCAAGAAAAGGGCTTGGGTGAGGGTAGATAACTAGGTGGGGCAGTGAGGAGGATGATAAGGTTGAGTCAGTCTAATGTTTGCTTATGCAGACTTCTCTCTGCCTTCCTTGGTGAGGAAAAGTCTCTTTCCTTCTGGGACCCAGTGGACACGTGTCACATGGAAATTTCTTCTCTTGCTATTAAAAGAAAGAAGGATGGCCAGAATATCCTGACATCTGTCTTTCAAGTGACATAATTCAAAGTAGTAGCCCAGAGCAGCATATTGTAGGGTGGCCCATTCTGAAGTCCTTCATGACCCAGTGTCCCCCAGGAAAATGGATCGACTGAAATAGACATGCAATGGCGCGTGGTTGAGCACCAGAGAGAACGAGCCTCCTACACAACATGGAGGCAGAAAGCAAGTGGTCCCATTGCCAGGCACAGCGGCCCACACCTGTGAGCTCAGGTACTTGAGCAGCAAAGGCAGAAGAAAGCAAGCTCCAGACTACCTGGCAAATTAGTGAGGCCTTGACTCAACAGTGTCGAAAAAGGCCTATCGATGAGCACTTATCCAGCATTCACAAGGCCTTAGGTTCAATCTCCAGCAGCACAAAAAATAAAATGGTGAGTGTTACATCCTGTGACTAGCTTGAATTGGAGATTTTTAGAAACATAAAACCTACTATACACTGATTGATTTAGAGTGTACTGAGGTAGTGGTAAATACTAAGCTCCGCTGGTAGACACCACTTGTGGGACAGGGAAGACCTTACAAAGAGGGAGGTTAAAAAAGGCGCTTCGTTTACAGGTGTGGCATGTGGAGTAAGTCAGCAGGGAATGACACAGATGTTTCTTATATTATTCATCATGTCTTTGTTTGTCCGATGTGTTTCAGTGTCTCACCTCGGCCTCCCTTCCAGAAGATGGAAGCGTTGCCATGGTGATGCACTGGCTGGCTGTCAGGGCTTTCTGGGCTAGCAGACAT
>PVIC010018913.1:0-31136 GCA_004025085.1 Thryonomys swinderianus
AAAAAAAAAAAAAAAAAAAATTAAAAATAAAAATGTTTTAAAAGGAGGGGGCTGGAGATTTAGCTCAGTGGTTCCGGTGCCTGCCTAGTAAGTGCAAAGTCTCTGGATCAATCCTTGGTAATCACATACAACAGTATCGGGCGTGGTGACTCACACCTGTCATCCCAGCACTTGGGAGGCAGAGGCAGGAGAATTGCTGAGTTCAAGGCTTGACTGGGCTACATAGTGAGCTCAGGGCCAGCCTGAACTACAAAGCAAGACCCTATCTCCAAAAAAAAAAAAGTTATGAGAAAGAGGGAGGAGGAAACATGATAAGCATGGAGGTGCACACCTGTACTTCCAGTCAGTCAGGAAGCCGAGGCAGAAGGGTTCTAAATTCAAGGCCAGGGTGGGCAACTTAGCATTACAATGTCTCAAAATTTCATCTTCAATTTCTGACACTAGAAAAACAGTAAGATGCTTACATATGTGTGTTCTATTTATTTCACTTATTTATAATAGGTATTGTGAAATAGGAAAAATGTCTTCAAAGGGAAGGGGCACTGAGGGGGCAGGGTGAAGCAAATAAAGGAAAGAAAAACTTCAAGGTGAAAAGGGAAAAATCGAAAGAAAGCTCATGTACATGGGAGAGTGGATGGGGCTGGAGTGAGGGCAGAGGAATGGGAAAAAGAATCAAGATATGTCACATACAGGTATAGATTCTCAATGATGAATGTGATCAATATATACCTAGAATGTAACAACAGACAAGTTTTAAAAAAGGGTTGTCTATTTAAAAATAGCTTGTCTAACACATGTGAGGCCTTTAAAAAATAAAAAAGGAAGAGGTGATGGTCCTGTGACGAGGCGTGCAAATGTCCAAAGGCAGATGTTAAACTATCTCTGAGATGCACAGCACCTGCTCCACTGAGGCAGCCACTGCCGCCACCTTCCTCACAGCCTAGAACTCATCGCCTGGGAAGCAAACCCAAGTCTCTTGGCCAGTGCTGGACCGGAACTCTGGCTGCGCACAGCACCCGCGTCTGGCTCCCCCCAAGGCTTATCGCACACAGCCAGTGAGGCCAGCTGGGGCTGCTGTGGAAGAGCCCAGGAGGGACAGTGCCCACAGGCCGGCCAGCCTGGCTCCTGGCTCCCGCCCAGCACAGCACGCTCTGGTGAGGCCTGGCACCAAGTCCGAAGAGGAGCTGGAGCAGAGGAAGTACCCTGACCCCTCTGGCCCCACTGCAGCCTGACACTGTCAGGGTACGGCAGTGACCAGACAGCACACACAGCTTGCCACCCAGTGCCCCAGGACCAACCAAGACCGCACCCTTCACACTCTACGCAGGGCAGCAGCGATGCTTCCAGCACCAGGGCTGCACCACAGCCAGGCACGGCCCGAGGGCCCGCGGCTGCCGTGTCCCCCAGCACACCCCCACTGCCGCCCCGCTTCGCTCTCTCCCCCTCGCGGTGCTCTGCTCACCTTCCTGGGGCTGCTGTGACGAGGACCCTCTCCTGCCTGCAGACCCCGCCTTGGCTCAAGCTCTGTCTGGCCACGATGGGGACCGTGCACAGCAACAAGGAGGGGCACAGAGACGACCCGGCTATTTCAGGCGCTTCTCCAGGGAACCATGGGGATGGATGACGCAACCACGACAGACAATTCAACTCCTATTTCCAGGCGTTTGGTCCTAATTTTGCTCCAGAGTTAGTGTTTCAGCCACCTCACCCCACCCGCACCTAAGGTGTGGTGGCTCCTTCCCTACCAGTCAGGAAAACGCCACTTGTCAACCTATGACTTGGTTCCTTTTGAGTCCCCGTGAGTGCACCACCTGCTATGCTCTTTGGGGTCCTGTCCCTTCGGGCACCTGTCCCGGTGCCTCACGACACCATCCACCGTGAGCCAAGAACCTAGAACCCAGTGCGGGGGCTTGCCGTCCCCACACCTGCTTTCTGAGAGACAACAGCGGCCCCTTCCTCCCGCTCCGGCTTCCTCACAGATCATCGCTCCCCGCCGTAAGACTGTGGGTGGCCTCTGCACCGCCAGTCCGGTGGGGAGATGAGAAGCTCGAGGCAGCCTGGAGCCCGCGCTCCCAGGGCCCAGAGTTGATGAGTGGGAGATGCCACAGGATGGTCGGTAAGACCTTGCTCTGTTTATCTGGAAGCAGAAACAAACTTCATTGATATTGATCTTCTCAGAGGAAAGGTGCCACAGAAATCTCATCTAATACATACAGGATTGGGCTGTCAGTCTAGCGAGAGAAAGAAGCTATCAGGCCTAAGGAGTCCCAAGTATTTATTGGTCATCTGTGCACGGTTTACAGAGCTCTCCGCTAGAGGCTGTGTGGAGCAGAAGGGAAAAAGGCGGCACTAGTGCTGCCTCCTGCCTTCAAAGACAGCCAGAGATACAGAGAGGAAAACAGCTGAAGGTCACAAGAAGCAAAGGAAGAAGTCAACCGCAAAGACAGTCAGATTGGGCAAGGTGTACTAAATCAGAGCACCAAGGAGAAGTAACTGCGTAAGGTACCCTGGCAGGGGCAAGGTGCCACGGGCCAGGGCATGGATTCGCCTCCCAGAGAAAGCAAATGAATGAAATGCCACTGTGTCTCTAATTCCCCAGGGGCAACAGGAGACAAAAAGGTGGTGATGCTGGGGACCCTATCCTCAGGGAGCATCTTGTCACAATGTGGTGACAAGCGGCACACGGGAAGTGCCCACAGCAATGTGCCAGAATGACTCCACAGCCCTCCCACAGGGGATCACTTAGTAAGACCCTGCCTCATATAAAATATTTCAAAAGGGGGCCAGAGATTTAGCTCAGTGGTTCCAGTGCCTACCTTACAAGCAAGTGCAAGGTCCTGAGTTCGATCCCCGGTAACCACATACAATGCTGGGCATGGTGACTCACACCCACCAGCAATCAACCAGCAATCAGCACCACATACCAGTGCCGGGCGTGGTGGCTCACGCCTGTAATCCCAGCACTCAGGAGGCAGAGACAGGAGGATTGCTGAGTTCAAAACTTGCCTGGACTACATAGTGAGCTCCGGACCAGCCTGAACTACAAAGTGAGACCCTGTCTCAAAAAAAAAAAATCAAAGGGCTGGGATACAGTTCAGTACGCAGTCCTCAGGACTGTAATCAATCAAATAAAAAAAAGTACCATGCATTCAACAATGCCTTTATAAAGGTCAAACATAAGGGCAGGCACCCAGACTCTAGGAAGTGCTGAGGGAAGCCCACCTTTTCCCTTCACTCAGAGGGCCCTCACTGCAGGTGTCATGAAGACCAGGCTGGCCCTGCAGAAGGACTGGGCAGACCAAGGAGGAGGCTCTTTGCTGCTTTTGGCCACCTGGCACTCTGCCTCTGTTCCTGCAATGTACCCAGTGGCTGGGTACCCACTAGCACCCAGATGATGTGATGTCTGTGGCAGCCCTCACAGACAATGGCATCAGAAGGATGACTTCTGAGGTCCTTAGATGCTGGTACTTCAAGCCTCAGAGTAGCAGGTTTTAAAGACTATCATGAGAATCTAACATGGTCAAAGGTCCGTGGACAAAGGTCCGTGGACAAAGGTCCGTGGCATGGGAGTCTTTGTGACCTCCCCCGGCAGAGGTTTTATTTATACAAATAGGCCTTCCCCTAAAGTTGACTATTTAATTAAGACCACAGGCATATAAAAGTTACAATTAAATAACACCATCCTGATTGTGTGTATGTCCTATCTTTCTTCCTCCACCTATAAAAATTCAAACCAAAGTACACACAATAAATAAAAGTAATGTTCTATCCCTAGGTCCTATTCCTTCCACAGCCTCATACTCCATCAGGAAACCTTAAAACTGTGCATGCACCCTAAGCCCCACAAATTCTCCCCCTGCACTACTCCACAAGGGCTCTCCCCCGATGACAACCGGCAAGCTTGCTGAAACAGCACCTTTCTTTTGCCTTTCTTTTTGTTCTTGAAGATTATGCATCCACTCTGACTAGGCAGATGGAAGAGATCACGGCTCCAATTGGGACTGTGAGAAGCAACAGGGCACGTGATCCTGACCCGAGGCCTTCAGAGTGTGGCAGGGAAAGATGCGGACAAGCCACACCGGCACTCACGAGGGCAGAGACACTTCTGCAACTGGTGAGGGCAGCTACGAAGGCTCTGTGGAGGGGTCTGCATGCAGGATGGTTTGGGAGGCTGAATACGGGAGACAGATACATTAACGCAGAGGAAAGAGCAAAATGGGTACACTTTGGAAAGGACATGCTGGGTTCCGTGGCCATGGGGGACAGGATGTTACAGGAGGTGCAATTCCTGGAGGATAAAATTTATACCAAAGGAGGGAAAAGGCTGGCATTGCCCTGAGCAGTTACACTGGTCAGAAACTCATCGGCTAACTGGAGAATGCCAGTATTTAGCACACAGGTATGATCCAGAGGAAAGATTACCTTTCTGGTCTCAGTTTACTTATTTAAAAAAAAAAATGGTAATATATGATTCTATCTTGCCACAAACTTTTGCATCTAACTCAATGCACTTCTCAGTGGGGCCTCCTTCCATCACCTGCAGTCAGCCTCAAACAGCAAGAGTGTCTACAAGGATGGTGGTTTAGGGAGAGCCACTCTCGGGTCAGAGCCTTCCCCACTCCAGGCAGACAGACACAGGTCCCATGACTGCAAAGCGCTTCCACTGTCAAGAGAAAGGTATCTATAGGAGAGTGAAACTCTAGTCTGGCTGACCATTCACAGGGCACAGGGAGCTTACCCTGGCGAAATCATGTTTTTGGAGTGTGTGTCTGAAGGTTTCCTACACAGGTTTCCTTAGGACATATTCTTCGACTGTCACTAGTCAGATCTGCTGGGGTGAGGGACAACTGCAACAGACCTACCGCTCAACCTCAGGCAGCAGTGGAAGACTGATGGATTTCAACATAAGATCCAAGAAAGGCAACAAGGACTCCAACTTCTACTCAACGTGATGGAGGTACAAAAAGCCAGGACAGGGCCGGAGATTTAGCTCAGTGGTTCCAGCACCTGCCTCGCAAGCACAAGGTCCTGAGTTTGATCCCCAGTAACCACATACAATGCTGGGTGTGGTGACTCATGCCCAACAGCAATCAATACCACACACCATAGCGCCGTGGCTCATGCCTGTAATCCCAGCACTCGGGAGGCAGAGACAGGAAGATTGCTGAGTTTGAGGCTTGCCTGGGCTACACAGTGAGCTCAGGGCTAGCCTGAACTACAAAGCCAAGACAATGAAAGGAACACAAATTGAGAAGGAGTTGAATTGCTTATGGCTGTAGATGAAGTGATCACAGATGTATAAAATCCTAATCAACCTAGAACTAAATTTAGCCAGGTTACCGGACAGTCATAAACAAAAATCAAGTTATTTCTAACAGGCAGCAAAGAACAACCTGGTAATAAAATTTTAAATTCTATTTACAACATAATCAAAACTCTAAAATACTTTGGGATGCATTTAACAAAAGATAGTGACAAATACTGAGAAATTAAGGAAAGATCTAATCGATGGAGAGAGATTATTTATAGGCTGGCATACTGTTAACAATTGGCATATTGTTCTGTAAGTCTTACTGTTAAGAAAAAAGGTTAAAAAGGGGAAAAATATTTGAAATGTGAACAGATTTCTTAACGATGAACAGCCAATAGCACATGAAAAAGATGTCCAACATCACCAGAAATTAAGGAAATGAAAATTAATATGCAACAATGACATACTAACCCACACACAGTACTTAACCAAACATAATACTGAAAGTCAGAAAGATTGACACGATTTAGTGTTGGAAAGGTTATGGAAAAGTCAGTCACAAAAAGGTCTTGCTATGCTGATTCTGTGTTTCTAGCCCCCATATTTTGCACAAAACTAGCACAAAGCTTCATGTATTGTTAACTCAGAAAATGCTTCCTGATTTTGGTCTGACGGTGAATTCCAGGACAGCAAAGACCACCAAAGTGCTTGAAGACTACTCCACAGTCGCCAGCCAGCCCCAGCATCACTGGGCTTCTAACAGAAACTTATTTGGAAAAACAATAAAGAAAATCAGCTTACTCATGCGGTTAGTAAAAGCCTGTTTGTCCCAAAAGGGAGTATATATACTTACATTCTGTTAAGTCATCATCAACTGAAAATGTGCAAAAACTTATGCAAAGCTTAGATTGGTTTTTAAAATTAATTCTGTGGTTCTGAGTAGCATTGCCCATGCTGTGTGTATCACGCGAGGTCTGCTGAGAGCGGCCAGCACTCACGTGGCCGTGATGGAGTCTGGGTCTGAGGAGCACAGCCAGGTGGCAGAAGAGCATCCTCGCCAGGCCCTGCAGGAGACCAGACTCCCACAAGAAGCTGATCAGTCTGCCCGCAAAGGGAAAATGAAACAAATAAATCCATTTTATGCAACTGTTTTCTATCTTGAAAAGTTAAACTGCTGAAGACGCCTAGGATCCGAGGGTATCACCCCAGCCTTGCCACATGCCTTTTCTAATTGGCACCCTGAAAGAATTCAGAGGAAAAAGGTGCTATTTGGAACCGTTGATATAAAGGTTATCTAGTCACAAGGAGGCAGAGGAGAATCCATCTTCAAAACTCACCTCCTTACTGAAGCCCATGGCAATTAACAATTCCTCTCACCTATAGCTGTTCCCTATGTGAGAAGGCTCAGAACTCTCCTTACAAATTGCTCTTTTGAAGATCAAAGGGAGGCTGAATGCGCCTGTGTGTGCTCTCGATGAGACTGTAATTTAATGGAATTTCTAGAGGAGGCTTCGCTGGCAGTGCTTGGATGACAGCCCCAGGCGGAGGATTCAGGGAGCTTGGCCACCCTTCCCTTCGGAGCATCTTCCCTGCCTTTAATTGGCACCTCATTAGAAATTAATGAAAATGACATCCTCTGTTCTTCCTGCTCTAGGCATTGAATGCTACAAAAAGGCCCATCACAATTCATAACACATTCAATTTATATAGCAATGGCTCTTAAGCATTATTTATGAGATGTGAATTTCTTGTCAGCAGTTAATAACCTGTACAAAGTGTAAGGGGAATGGAAGAAAAGATTGTGAATCTGTATAAAAAAAAAGATTTTCTCCAATGAAAAAGTGTTCTGGTTGAATTCAAACTACCTTCCTGGGTCTTCATTTTCAGTAGTAAATTACTGTGGTTCCTTCCTTCCACAAAACCTTTCAGGGCTGTTAAATGTCTCTCCAACACTTCATGCACCCCAAGGAAATAACCAGGAAACTTAACCTCTCCTCGAGAGACCCAGGCATCACACAGGAGCAGCATCAGAGTTGCCTGTCAAAGGCAGTCCCAGAGGTCTATGTTCCATGCGGCTGCTTCGGTCACTGGGCTGGACCCATGGCTTCAGACTGAGCAGACTGAACTAACTCTTAGCTTTTGCTCTGGGAAGGCTCCTTCTGCAGGAGGCTCAGAGCTTTCAAGCCAAACTTCCCTTATGCAGACTCTCAGAACTGAGCACAAGACTAGACCAAGAGTCAGTTAACTGAAAAAGACTACGATTCCACGGCAAAACAACAGCCACCCGGCCATGAGGGTGACGCACAGGGCAGAGTAACCAGGAGAGTTTGACTGTCAGACCTGCTTTTCTGAGAGCACAGGAAGTCACCCAACAACCACTTCTGGGTTTTTCAGCAGGGCGCCAGACCTTGGGGAATCAGGTCAGAGCTCAAGGCACCACGATACTACCTCAGGGTCTCAACACTGAACTGCAAATTCTTGCTAGCCTGACAGAAAGGAAGCATTCACTGTTCCTGTAGGTAAGACAGCACACTTGATGGACCAACTGCTTGATCCATCCATAGCTTTGCTATGGTAAATACTGAATAATACCTGGGATTCAGTTACTTTCAACAAAGAAACAAGAACATAAGGTACAGAAAAATCCTGCAGTTCTGAGGAGCAATAACCAAAAGCCTATGCTATAAAGGCAACAGGCAAAAGGTCCAGGGAGGTTTCCTAACACTGCTAACAAACTGAACTGCTGAAATTCTCCAGTAACTCGTGAACACAGAAACAAAAATCTACACGCCTCAAAGGATTAGACCTTTCCATGCGGGGCAGAGCTGGCTACTCTCAGGCCTTACAGCTTCCTTAAGTGAACTATAGTATCCCTGATCTAAGAACTTCAAATTGTCTGGCAATTAAAACACAGCCTGAGCACGAGGTTCTAGCCTCACCTGGGACTACACCACATGTATGAGTGCAACTGAAACCTTCTGAAAACTGCTGGCACTCTGCTCCCACCACTTACCCTAACCCTCTTCCTTATAGCTCCTCATAAGCATTTAACAGCATGGCTGAATACCCTAAAACAGTCGATACTCTCCAGAACTCCCCCGCCCTGCTCCCTGTTCCCACAGCTGACTATGTACTACTAATCCTGTGGAGCCACCCACATAACAGTAGGACAAACGGACACCCGTTCTTCTAGGAACAAGTGCTCCAACTTAGATTCTAAGAAGCTAACACCTCCCCCACACGGCTATTTCCAAACTTCCGGGGAGTTTAGTTCTCGTCATCACCATAGCGTGGGGCTGTCTGTGGCAGTGCAAGAGGGCTAAAGCTAGCGTGGGGGACGCAAGGTGCAGGACTCTCAGCGGCTGGAGGCTGGAGGCCTACAGTTGGCTGGACGACAGTTCTGTCCATCATACTTTAGAATCAGGAAATAAAACATAGGAACAAGAAAAATGTGTCAGCCTAAAAGAATGCAGTTACACAACTTTAGCCTTGTATGATATGATATATATGGTCAAGAGTATAGGGTAAATTCTAAGTTTTGCTCCAGTACAGGCAGCTATCAAGTTTTAAAACACGCACTCTTTGGCCACGATCCTAACAGGTGGTATCACACTGGAGAACTGCTGGGAATGGGAATTCAAGGTGTAAACACATTGTCTGAATTAATGTTTACAGAAAACAATTTTCTAATTGAAATTTAAGGGAGATAAGGTTTATCATGTAGACACCCCTTCAATAGTAACTTAATATCTGAAACTTCTGGTACATACCCCACATTTGGAGATTTGATTTGGGTTATTTTTTAAATGATGAACAGAAAAAACTAAAGGTACCTAAGGGGTGCAGAGAAGTTCAAAGCAGAAAGAAGAAGCTCAGTACTTCAAAAAGCAGTTGAGGAGTGCCCTTTTTATCCTGGTCTGTATGAAAGAAAGAACCAAATGGAGAGTGTTTTGAGGCCAAGCCCTTGCAGGCCTCATCTCTCAAGCACTAACCAACCCTACAACTTACGGGGAGGCACTGGGGAGAGGAAGGAAGGACGCAGGTCCCTTAGCAACAAGCCCAAAGCTGTGCTCTGCAGCGGGTTAAGGTCACCGTCTCCATGGTGCCCCTGGGGACACACTTACCACAGCGACACGATCCCAATTCTTGCTGCACCAGCTCCAGCTTGGTTTGGCACTGGAAGCACCGACGTCGACTCTTCTGTTTAGACCGGCTGGTTTCCTCAGAACGTTCAGTACTCTCCAGTAGTCGTGGCCGTTTCACTGGTGAAGCCTCATTCTCAGACTGGGAATCTGATCAACACACATTTGGAGACCAGGATTAGATCTTGGCTGAGCAGGCACAACTGACGGATATACCGCTAGCCCCATGTCCAGAAAGGAACCAAACCTCTGTGAGCAGAGAACGTACAGCGATCCTCCTACATCAGCCTCCCAAACACTGGATTCCAGGCATGTGGCACCATCCATAGCAAGAAAGTCTGCTTTCTGTCTAGTTTATAATATACAATCTGTGACAAGCAGACACCTTTAGGGTGGACTCCTAACAAGCTAGTGCTAAGGTGGAAAGGAGAGGAGAGATGGCTCAATCATCAGTTCTAAGCTGCTGTTTTTAAAAGTAGCTACATTTTCACGAGGATTCTATTCCAGATGGAAATGGGATCCTCTCTCTGAACTCCTTTGGACTACAGATGTTCCTTGCTTGAATGTGGTTATTTACTTCTTCTTGGGTATTTGCTCATTCTCAAGTGGATTGTGATTCTTTTAGAGAAGAGACTATAAGGCCTATTTATATCACCGTACTTACCACAATGCTATATTCAAAGCCAGTGTTTATTAGGACATTTAATCTTTTCTATTAAAATGACTCATTTCTACTCCCAAACACACAGGAATAAAGCTCTAATATCAGAAATAGGTCCACAGTATTTAGAGGGAAGGAGTAGCCTTGCTTGTTCACAAGCACGCTGTCCCATGGCCTCCATGGAAGATGTTACCACCCAGGAACTGCAGCCAAAATCCAAGGGCTGTGCCACGTGCCAGGCGAAGGAGATATATGGCAACTTATCAGGGACCAAAATCAGGACCTTGTGCTGTGTGACAGGTGGCAGTGCCACTAAGCCAAATCCCCAGCCCCAACCTGTATCTTAATACCTTTAAAAAAAAAAAAAAGGTAACTAAAAGGCAATGAAGTTCAGATCACAGGCAGACTATAAACCGCTTCCAAATGAAGGAGGGCTCTGTGCTCCTGGAACAACCACCACTGCCTAGTGAGCATACAGTCTTGAAAATAATCCAGATCCTACTCTTCAACACCTCGCACCATAATCTAAAAATCACCATCACATCCAGCTTAGCACAAAAGCCTCCTAAAGGGTCTCCCTGCTCACAGTCTATTTCCACATAGTGACCAAGTGATCCCATGTTAGAATCACCTCCCTGCACAAAACCCTCTAAGAGCTCCCTTCCCAGAGTAAAAGGCTTGCACGATTTGCCCTCCCCTCAGTCCCATCTCCCTGGCCTCCATCCACATTAATCTCCTATTTCATGCACCTGTGGCTCTGGACCTTCTGTTCCTGTCACTGTTTAAAAGGGGGGAGACTGCCCCCCCTTTTAAAGTTTTTTGAGACAGGGTCTTGCTTTGTAGTTTAGGCTGGTCCTGAGCTCACTATATAACCCAGGAAAGCCTCAAACTCACAGCGATCCTCCTGCCTCTGCCTCCCAGATGCTGGGGTGACAGGCGTGAGCCACTACTCACAACACTGTAGTGTGTGGTACTGATTGCTGGTGGATGAGAGTCACCAGGCCCAGCACTGGGGTATGTGGTTACTGGGGATCAAACTCGGGACCCTAAGCTTGCAAGGCAGGTGCCAGAACCACTGAGCTAAATCTCATTCCTACAGGAGACCCTTTAAGTCTTTGCTTCCAGGTCACCTACAATGGAAGTCATCTTCCAGGATCACCCTACCTAACCCCTCCCCCCACCTCCTGCCTTATATTCCTCCATAGCTCTGTGGACTTTCAACTGCTTTGTTCAGTGGTGTGCCCTCCATGGCTACAATGCAATAGACATTTCATGAATGAATGAATGAATCTTCTCCTAGGCAGCAATAATTTTTTCTATGTAAAGTGGCTCGAATGAGAAGTGTATCTTAGTGTTGGCTGTCTGTCTGAATGCCTTCCAGCTTCTGGGCATGAGATCTCTGCCCAAGATCATTCCTGGATCCAACAGAGGGGCACCCTGCCCGAAGACCCCATCCTACTTACCTTGTGCACTGGCGCTCAGGATGCCGTGTGCTGTTCTGAGCAATTGCAAACTTCATTTTTCATCTCATTTAATTCCTGCCGTCTTACATGATATTTTCCCCCAGTACAAGCCAACTAAATAAGGACTTTGATGAAAACAATTGAAAGCAAGTTCAACCTATTTCCTAGCTCTACTGAGCGAAACTCTCCAGACCCCATCCGTCTGGCTACTGCAGCTAGAGAGGCTGGTCCTTCCCCTTCTTCTATGAGAAAGCAACAATCTAAATGTAAATCATTAGAAAGCAGTCAGCCAAACAAAATTCACCTTGTGTGAGCCACACTGCTCTCCTGGGGGTCCTTTTCCACAAACCTGCCAAGGCACTGTTTGTATTAATAACCCTATTTAGACATACTTTTCCATGCAACAAGAAAAAAATTCTGAGTAAAAGCTACAACCACTATGGAAAGTGTCTACTCTGAGACAGGGCCCTAAATTTGAAGTATCCTTGTGAGAAATTACAGTGGCACCTTCACAAATTCTTCTAATTGCAAACAATAGTGCTCACAAAAGCATCTGGCAAAATTTTGTTTTTGTCTGTGAACTCTACAATGGGAGACAAACATAACCACAGCCATCTTTCCCACACAATCACAAATGTAGTCACCTCCAAAATTGCAGAAAAAATTAATTTCATGAATTAAGCTCAATGTACCACTATATCCTCCAGCCTGGGGAGCAGGACTGAGAGTCGGTTAAAACATTTTTATTATCAACACTATCAAACTCTGGAGGATCATGCCGGCAGGGTGCCTCTACGATACCAGAGGACCACTCAGGCCAAGACTCACTCCCACCCCTGACAGGAACAAGCGTGCATATGGAGACGCACTTTACTTCTCCAAAGTCTGGCCTAACCTGTCAGATGTGCTGTCTGCCTGTGAAGCACCCACTGCAGCTAGAAGACAATATTAGGTAGCAATAAAGCTGGAAGGAGAGGGGAGCAGAGAGGAGAAAAAAGAAGGGGGGGGAAGGGAGGGAGGGGAAAACTCTTCAGTGTGATCTACAGCATGACCCATTTCCCATGGCATAATCCCCATGAGCAAAAAATAAGAGCTCATATTTACATACTCATAACCACCAGCTGGTCCTTCCCAAACAAGAGCTTTAACGAGGTCCCTGACAAGCAGGAGGCCTATGCAACAGTGACCTCTGTTATAATCCCCACCTTATCTGACCAGTGATACAGTCAGATATCACTGTTATCATTGATATCACTAATACTGAAAAGTAAGTCTGCATGGTTCTGTGCTAAGATTGTTCTTTACCCATCCACATGAACACACATTCGACTGAGCGTCTGCCCCGGCAGGTGCCGGTTATGGGAGATTCCGAAGGGGACCGTGGAGAATCCTGGTCACACTGCATCAGGTGTCCTGAAGGACACCACTGAGCTCTAGTTGGTTCTCTAAGTCAATGTTCAGCGTCCATCCAAGTGGACAACTGGAGGATTCATGTAAACAAAGTCTCAGCTGTGAGAAGTCCTAGAACATTCTGTACCAAGACAGACAAAATATCTAATGAAGTGTGTTCTTTTTTTAATACCAAGAAACTTTCCCAGACTTTACAGAGATCCACAACTTTTAAGCTCTAAAATATGACCATATATGGCTGTCTATTGATGGTCTATTGGATGGAAAGAAACTCTGATGGCCTCTAATGCTCCTTAAGAAGAAAAGGGAGGGGGAATTAAGCCCCCAAAACGGTTTACCAGTCTCCACATGCTGCCATGCAGGAAGGTGACTGTGTTATATATAACTTCTCAGCAAGGCAAACCACTGGCATTTCTCACAAGTCATCTTAGAGTTTTAATTAGAAGCTAATGAAATACATAGCAGTCTATAGGAGCATCATCCTGGCTGCATAAGAAATTTACATCTCCTCTGCTAATTACTTAATGAAACCTTGTATCATGGGGTGAGCTGCCTTAAATAACGGAAACAGATGTCCAGGGCAGGAATTCTAATTGCATAATCATGAACCAAATAATTCAACTGTTCAATTATAAATTTTGTATCTATTACAAAGAATATAAGAAAGAAAAATCCAAATGTAGTTAACATTAAAAGAACCATCCTCTGTCCATGCCAGAATAAATTAAACCATGATTATTTACCTTATTCTTGTAACCTGAAGCAGTTTCAATTCCTGAACAATGACAGCTTAATTAACCTACTTGCATGCTCTGAACTTGTACAGTAAGGGTTAAACGTGGAGAGAAAGGTGAGCAGAAATAAGTCTTCTTGTATGCAGCTCTGTCAGAAGAGACAAGTCCTTGCAAGGAGCATGCTCATTAGCAGCAGGAGGAGCTGCAGTGGCAAGCTAGAAACTGCTCCCGCCCCAGGAGCCTAGAGTGACTTCTAATTAAGGTTTTTCCTAAAGAGCCAACAAAGCAGTTTTTTCCTAGTGTGCTTTCTCTTGAAAATGTATATACCCACATGAAACTGACATGCCCCCATATCAGGTCACAAGACCCTTCTTTGTCTGCCAGTGTTCACTGGCAGGGCAGGACACTGTGTCAGATCCTCTAGTCAAAGGAAAATGTAATCAAGGGTCATATGGTTAAATGAGGTAGGAAAATCTTTTAAAAATCAGTCTGTCAGCTTTCTTGGTCTGAAGGTAATCATCACTTAATTTGTAACAGAGAAATAAGTACAATGATTGTGAAAACATACTCTTCTAACAAGAAATTCTTAATTATATATTCCTAGCAAATTGCAGAAAGTAGCATTGAGACTTTCAACTCAGGAACATATTTTAACTGGAAACCTTGACTGGAGACAATAAACACAGCTATTTCTTTTAAAATTCTGTTTGGTCTCTGACAGAAATTCACATTTGTTCCTTACTGTCACTGTTCTTGTCTTTATTACTCATGTTCTCTCCTGAAAATTTCCAAATATACTGCGTCAACCTGTCAGAACTGAGCCCCAATCTCTCTTAATCTCCTGTCACTGGGCGGCTGGCAGCCAGCACACGCCTGGGCCACTAACCGGGCTGTGCCCACTGACACCTCCGTGGGGGCTCCGCCCTCCACTCCAGCCACCACTCAGCACTGCACAGGAGAGTGGGAGAAACAAAGGAGCACCCAAGACAAGAGAGACTTCTTCTATTCCCTTTACCCCACCTCTCTGGCTTCTAGCAAAGAAAGATGAATCTGTTTAATCTCAGGCTCTCTGACAGCTTCTGAGGTCCTCAATCAGTTTTTCAGAGCCTATCACAGTCTCCCGACAGACTGACATTTTAGATCCCCACAGCCTGTGCAAACATCAGGAAGAGCAATAATTAATGAACCCGCACACGTCACTGCTGCCTCTCCTTTGGCCACTTAAAAGGAGCTTAAGCTGCTAAAACCTCTGTCCATGAAAAATACCACTCTCACTGGAAAAACTGATAAAAGAGACTTGGAAGAAGCCTGTTTTATAGGTACTTTTCTTTGTGTTTTTCCTCAGGCTTTGCTTTCAGAGCGTATGCTGGGATTAGCTTCATCCTCTCCTGCCATTTTATTCTGTGCACCTCAGAAAGACTTCAAGGACAGAAAGCTCCCTCATTACCTATTACCTTTTTTCCCTCCACTCTACCCAACTAGGATGCTCCCTTCCTTTCTTATTCTTCTAATAGCTGTAGAATAATTTTGGAATAATGGTTCTGTTTTTGCTAAAAAATTACATGGAAAGAGAATGATGTTCCAGAGGCTATTAACATTTTGTGGAGAATGTTGTAATCCTCATCTGCTGTAGAGAAGAATCTGGCTTGACTCCACCTAAGGATGCCAGGTCCAAATCAGAACCATTTAAAAGTCAGCTGTTCACACTTGGTCAGGCAGTGTAATTCCTAAGCTTTAATCTCCCTTTTGTCTTTCAACACCATTCTCTGCCCCAAATTATTTTCTTTGGTCCTTCTCTTTTCCTATTTGATACTGGGGTAGGATAGAAAAAATAGGTAGACATTACAGCATAACTAGCAGAAATCAACAAATGGGATCTTATTCTATTATGAAGCTGCTGCACAGCCAAAGAAACCACTGGCACAGCTAAAAGACAACCAACAACTGGTGGAAAAAAATCTTTCCTGGCTGTTTCTCTATTGCAAAATTAACCAGCAATAAATGCTGGTGAGGCTGCAGGGAGAAAAGAGCCCTTCTCTACTGTTGGTGGGAACGTAGCCTTGTGCAACCATTGTGGAGATTCCTCAGAAAACTAGAATTAGAGGTCCCATTTAATCCTGTTTTTCCCCTGCTAAGAATATACACAAAAGAATTAAAAGAATCGTCAGGCATGTCAGCTCATGCCTGTAATCCCAGGAGGCAGAGGCAGGAGAATTGCTGAGTTCGAGGCTTGCCAGGGCTCCATAGTGAGCTCAGGACCAGCCTGAACCACAAAGTGAGACCCTGTCTTAAAAAAAAAAAAAAAAAAGAATTAAAAGAATCATATTGTAGGGCCGGAGGGTTAGCTCAGTGGTTCCGGCACCTGCCTCGCAAGCGCAAGGTCCTGAGCTCGATCCCCGGTAACCACATATAATGCTAGGCGTGGAGACACGCCCACCAATAATCAACACCGCATACCACAATGCTGGACGTGTTAGCTCCCGCCTGTAATCCCAGCACTCGGGAGGCAGAGACAGGAGGATTGCTGAGTTCGCGGCGGCTTGCCTGGGCACCATAGTGAGCTCAGGGCCAGCCTGAACTACAAAAGCGAGACCCTGTCTCAAAAGCAAAAAAAAAAAAAAAAAAGGAATCATATTGTAAAGGCGTATGTGCACCCATGTTCACAGCAGCTCAGTTTGTGACAGCCCAATCTTGGAAACAACCCAGATGCCCATCAATTGGAGACTGGATAAAGAAGATGTGCTTTTAAACTAAAATGGAGTATTACTCTACAATAAAGAATGACAATTTTGAGTCATTTATGCACAGATGGACACACCTTGAGGACACACTAATAATTAGTGAAATAAATAGGTCACAGATATGTAAATACCATATCTTTTCTGTGGTATGAGAACCTGTAGATGTAAATCAGTTCTAGAATGTACAACAGATTTTGTGAAATATGAAATATTCAAAGGGAAAGTGGTAGGAGAAAGTAATGAGGGGAAAGAATAAATGATATAAAAAGAAAAAGAAAATACATGTATATAGGGGGTGGAGGGTTGTAGAATGGATAGGGATATGGCTAAAAATGAGAATTAACTTGTGTCATATACTGGTACAAATTCCTCAATGTTGAGTGTGACTGTGAGCTGTATATAAAACGTACCAATAAAGAATTCAGTTTTTTTAAAAAGTAGAAAGCAGACTAAGATAAAGGAAACTTCACCCTCATGACACAATTAGTTACGCAAGGTTACAATGCCTTCTAGGCCTGTTTTACTTCCAAATGTCTCATTCCTAAATTCCCAAAACTCTTAAAGATGGTACTCATCTATAAATTGGGTGTGTGTTTTTCTCTGGAATCTACAATGCACAAACTCCAGACGTCTACCTTCAAAGGAACAGAACTATTAATTGTATAATATATCTCTACACTTTAAACACATCACTCCAATGGTTTATACTTTCAACTAGTTGATAAAGTCATACTTCACTACAGCTCACTAATGGACAACTTGGCAGACTCTAGGTAAGCAATAAGCAACTCAAAAGATAACCCAGCTCATCTATCTTGAGGATACCCAAGACCATATAAACACCTGCAAACCCGAACCATAATGCACTTCACCTCTCAAATACCCTTTCTCTTTGGGTATGTTACGTCTTTGATTCTGACAATTAATCTGCCTGTGTCTCTTACTGAAGCATCCTGAAATGTTTGCCATGATGCTAAGTCTAGAACCTGCCTGGAGCAAGCTGAGCTTCTGTTCTCCTCTTTAGGGAGAAATTCTTTTTTTTTTTTTTTTTTTTTTTGAGACAGGGTCTTGCTTTGCAGTTCAGGCTGGCTCTGAGCTCACTATGGAGCCCAGGCAAGCCTCAAACTCAGCAATCCTCCTGTCTCTGCCTCCTGAGTGCTGGGATTACAGGCATGAGCCACCACGCCCGGCACTGTGGTATGTGGTATTGATTGCCAGCAGGCGTGAGTCACCACGCCCAGCATTGTATGTGGTTACCGGGGATTGAACTCAGGACCCTGCGCTTGCGAGGCAGGCGCCGGAACCACTGAGCTAACCCTCTGGTCCTTTAGGGAGAAATTCTTAAGTGTATGTGTCCAGACAACACTTGAGTCAAAAATCTCAAGACTAGAGAGACACGCAGAGATAGACCAGGCAAGCAGTGTGTAGTGGAGCTTGCAGGGAACTGCGGCAACAAAGGAGACCCTTGCCATTGACCAGTACCCAGGCCTGTGGCTTTCCTGCCATTGCCCAGACCATGCCAGATGTGCACAGAGATAGAACTGGTAAGCAGGGTGCAGTGGAGCTCATGGGAAACCTTGGCAACAAAGGAGTCCTGCGTCATTAACTAGCACCGGGCCTACAACTTTCCTGCTGCTGCTGAGACCACACCGGAGGCCAGTGAAGACAGTCTGGGTAAGTAAAGCATGGTGGAAGTAGCACAATGAGTCTCAGCAAGAAGGGAGCTGTGTGCTACTGACCAGTGGTTGGGCCTGCAAGTCTTCTATGACCAGGGTGAGACCAGAAGACCTTGGAATCTCCATTTCTTTGTGGGCCAAACTAGACACAACTGTTATATGGAGAAAGCCTCCAGAGACACCCAGGTACTTCTCTGTGGACACTGAATAAGTGCAGCTGGAACCAAGAATAAGTGCTGGAACCAAGACAGAAGCCTTTAGTTGGTTCTTCCACCTAGTTCACCACGTTGAAGAAAGCACTTGCTAGAAGACTGAGCAAATTCTGTTGATTACAGCCATTGGTGAGGTGGTTGAGTCAGATCCACCTCCAAGAGCCTGGATTCTTGCAGAGTTCAAATCTGTAGAGGTTCATACACAGAAACTAGACAAGGGATGACAGATGTCTCCTTGTGACTAATGTTCTTAGCTATGTATATTGTTGTTGATTTTGATGCTGTTATTACTTTTTCTTTTTTTACTCTGATGTAACTATCTTTTTTCATTTTTCTACTCTGTTGATACTGAATCTGTCCAACTTTTCAGTTTTCTCTCCTCTCAACTGCTTTCATTTTTATAGAAGAGGGAAGATAGTGTCCAGGCTGCCTCCTACTGCTAAGTCCCCCTGTTTTCCTCTTGTACCCTCACCCTGTCCTGTCTTCCAATCAGAGCCAATACCTAGAAGTAAAAGGGTTTTGGTCTTCCCTAATTTCTCTTCTTGTTGTACTACTATAAGAAGGTGTACAGAGTATCTAGTGGTCCTGTGGTTCTCAGTCAGTATTGTCTTATGTATGCCTTTAGCCTCTGTTGTCCTCTGACATCTGTAAGGTTCTCGAGGCCTATGTGATCTTTATAAATCTTTTAACCCTATTTCTAATCTTTTGTTCTCCTCCTATATTCCTACCTCCCCAACTCCCCAGGGACCTTTTATTCCCAAAGGGTAATGCTGCTACATTTAAGGACCTGTATGTTGCAAACACATTTCTGATTAATTCTAAATTTTTGGCATATGGTCAAAACAGTAATTCACGAGATGAAAGGTTTCAGAATAGCAACTGCCAAAGCTTTTCATTTCCTTTACTGTGTTCAATATTGTTGATGATACTGGTTATATTATGTTAAAAAAGATACTATGATTGTTCTGTTCAAATACTTCCCATGGTGTGCCAGAACTGAGAACTCTCAAGGGCCATTACACATCCAAGGAGGATAACCCAGGAAGTAGCCATCTCCTAAGGGTTCAGAACATTAGGAAGAAAGAAACTTGCAACAAATACTGCTCAGACACTAGGCAAGGAATTAAACAAATAATACCAGCCACAACAAAGGAATAGAAATGAGAAAAAATTCAACAACCCAGACACAAAGATCACCACCACAGTAGAATACAGGGAAAGGGGAAATGGAGCAAATGGAGATTCAAACATCAGGACTCCTTGAAAAGGTGACAAAAGCACATCTAGGAAAATTGAAATCAGAACTGATCTCTGAGATAAAAAGAGATACTGTTCACAGTGAAGGATATGATTAATGCTAAAGAAGAGATCAGGGGCATGACAGAATCTGAGATAGCAAATGTGTGGTGATTTCCCCCTTTTCATTCCTGACAGTCTGGACTTGGGCCTTTTCTTTCCTTTGATAAGGTTGGCTAACAGTCTGTCAATTTTTTTATCCTTTCAAAGAGCAAACTTTTCGATTTGTGGATTTTTTATATCATTCTCTTAGTCTCCATTGCATTAATTTCTGCTCTGATCCTTGTAATTTCTCAGAATCTGAGAACCTTTTAAACAGCCTCAAGAGTTCCAGGTGATTAAAAACAAGGGTGAAAGTTTTCAAAATAGGATGAATGAACTTGAGGACTGAATCTCAGGGATAAGAGAGCAGACAATGAACAGCAAAGACATAACTTATGGAAAATGACAAGGAACCATGAGAAATCAACCCAATAGCTCCTACACATTTCAAAGAAGAATAATGTAAGATTGACTGGAGTCACTGAGAAAGTAGGAGATAGTGCAAAAGACATTAAAAAAAACTGTTCACAGCTTTAATGGCAGAAAATTTCACAGGAAAAGGAAAAGACTTGGACATACAAATAAATAAGGCATACAGGACTCTAAATGGCCATGATATATAAAAAAAATCTACACTGGGCCAGAGACTTAGCTCAGTGGTTCCAGCGCCTACCTAGCAAGGGGAGGGTCCCTGGTTTGATACCCCCTAACCACATACAACAATACAGGGCATGGTGACTCACCCCCACCAGCAATCAGTACCACATACCACACTTCTGGATGTGGTGGCTCACGCCTGTAATCCCAGGACTCAGGAGGCAGAGGCAGGAGGATTGCTCAGTCTGAGGCTTACCTGGGCTATGCAATGAACTCAATGAAGACCAGCCTGAACTACAAAGCAACATCCTGTCTCAAAAAAAAAAAAACCAACTATACTTAGGCATGTAATTATCAAGGTTCCAGATATCCACAAAAGAATGAAATACTGAAAGCAGTTAGAGAAAAGAAAAAAAACTACATACAAATGGAAACCCATCTGGATCATAGCAGACTTTTCAACCCAAACACTCATCAACACAAGGAGAGCCTGGAGTGAAGTGTTTTAATCACTGCAGAAAAACAATCTCCAACCTAGACTGATATATCCTGCAAAACTATCTTTCAAAATTGATGAGGAGGGCTACAGATTTAATTCAGTGGTTCCAGCACCTGCCTGGCAAGCACAAGGTCCCTGGTTCAATACCCAGTAACCACATACCACAATGCCGGGTGTGGTGGCTCATGCCTGTCATCCCAGCACTCGGGAGGCAGAGGCAGGAGGACTGCTGAGTTTGAGGTTTGCCTGGGATACATGGTGAGCTCAGGGCCAGCCTTAACTATAAAGCAAGACCCTGAAGACCCTGTCTCAAAAAAAAAAAAAAAAATTGATGGGGAAATAAGGTACTGCCCTAACAAAAAACACCTGAAAAATTCACAATACAAAACCTGAACTCCACAAAACATTCTAAATTAAAACAAAAAAATGAAAGTTACAAACCCATGAGACCCAACAAAGTGAACCTACTGGGCCAGAGAAGAAATTGAATGGAAAAGGTCAAAAGTAAAGAATAAAAGAGCCAAGAATAGGGGAAAAAAAAATGACAGCTCTAAGTCTGTCCGTATCAGTCATAACCATTAATGTCAATGGCCTCAATGTGCCAATTAAAAGACATAGACTGGCAGAATGGGTCAAGAAGCAAGATCCTACAATCTGCTGCATACCTAAGAAACACACCTAAATCACAAAGAAAGTCACAGACTGAAAGTAAAGGGATGGAAAATGATTCTCCATGTGACAGGAAACTGCAAAAAAGCAGGGCTGGCTATCCTGTTTGTAGACAAAATACATTTCAAACCTAAACTGATTAAGAGAGACAAAGAAGGTCACTATATTCCTGTACAGGAAACAATCCAAGAGAAGGAAATAAAAAACAATCATAAATATTTATGCACCAAGCTGTAATGCACCCAACTATATGAAAGAAATATTAATGCCTATGAAAGGGCAGATAAGCACTAATACAATAGTAGCAGGGGACTTCAACACCCTGCTGTCACAAACAGACAGATCAACTGAACAAAAAATCAGTAAGGAAATACTTTAGCTAAACCAAACTTTTGAACAAATGGACTTAATAGATGCCTACAGAGTATTTCAACTGACAAAGTCAGAATGTATAGTATTCTCAGCTGCTATGGATCATTCTCCTAGACAGATCACATTCTAGTTCATAGAACAGGTTTAAGTAAATGTAAAGGAATTAAAGTTATCCCCTGTATACTATCAGACCATAATGCCTTGAAATTGGAGCTGAATAGTAAAAGAAATTCTGAGATCCTCACAAACACATGGAAATTGAACAACACTCTGCTGTACAACCGATGGGCCATAGAAGAAATTATTCTACAATTAAATGATAACTCCACTACAACATACAGGAATTTATGGGACACAATGAAAGCAGTTCTACAGGGGAAATTCATAGTAGTGAACACCAAATTCCCAGAAAACAGAGCAAGCTCAAATGAACATCTAAAGCTTAACCTCAAATTACTAGAAAAGGATGAAGAAGAAAAACCCAAAGTTCATACTAAGGACAGAATTATAAGGATCAGAGCAGAAATTAATGTAATGGAGACTAAGAGAACAATATAAAATCAAAAAGTTGGTTCTTTGAAAGGATAAACAAAATTGACAGACCCTTAGCCAACCGTATCAAACATAGGAAGGAAATGGCCCAAGTCCGTACTATCAGGAATGAAAAGGGGGAAATCACCATAGATCCAGCAGAAGTCCAGAGGATAATATACACCTACTTTGAAAACTCATACTCCCAAAAGATAGAAAATGTAGAAGAAATGGATAGATCACTAGACACATATGAACTCCCAAAGTTGAAGGAGATATAAAAATGTTAAACACACCAATATCAAAGTAGGAAATTGAAAATGTTAAACACACCAATATCAAAGTAGGAAATTGAAAATGCAGTTTAAAAAAAAAAAAAAACCTACTAACAAAGAAAAATCCTGGTCCTGATGGCTTTACTGATGAATTCTACAAAACTTTTAGAGAAGAATGAATGCCATTACTTCTCTAACTCTTTAATGAAATCAAAAAGGAAGCAGTATTCCCCAATTCATTCCTTGAAGGAACCATTACACATTACATTTCCAAAAGCAAAGAAAGACCCAACCAAAAAAGAGAATTACAGGCAAATCTCTCTAAGAACACTGATATAAAATCCCTCAATACGATACTGGCAAATAAAATACAGAGAATCCTCAGGAAGATAATATACCCTGACCAAGTTGGATTCATCCCAGGGATGTAAGGATGGTTCAACATACATAAATCAATAAATGTAATACACTATATTAACAGACTCAAGGACAGAAACTATATGGTCATCTCAATAGATGCAGAAAAAGTGACAAAATCCAGCACCCATTCATGAGAGAAACCCTACAAAGAAAATAGGAATAGAGAGACTTTATCTCAACCTAATAAAAACTACTTATGAGAAACCAACAGCCAGCACTATTCTAAATGGTCAAAAACTGAAACCTTTCACACTAAAATCAGGAACAAGACAAGAATATCCACTATCACCACTCCTGTTCAATGTAGTATTAGAAACATCAGCCACAGCAATTAGACAAGAGAAAGAAATAACAGAAATAAAGATAGGAAAGGAAGAAGTTAAACTGTTATTATTTGCTGATGACATGATACTCTATATAGAAGTTCTTAACAACTGAGACTTCTAGGCTTAATTTCCAAATTTAGTAGCATAGCTGGATACAAGATCTATGCTCAAAAATCAATAGTCTTTGTATACATAAAAAACAGATTCACTGAGAGATAAATTGGGGAGTCAAACCCTTTTACAATAGAATCCAAAAAACTGAAGCATATAGGAATCAATCTAACAAGGAGATGAAAGATTGCTACCTGAAAACTGTAGCACTCTGAAAAAGGAGATTAAAGAGAGTATCAGAAAATGAAGATAACCCTTGCTCACAGGTAGTAAGAACCAACCTCATCAAAATGACTATACTCCCACAACTACTGTACAGATTAAATACAATTCCAATGGAAATCCCAACAACATATTTCACAGATCTAGAGAAAATAATCCAAAAATTCATCTGGACCTAGAATAGCACAAGCAATTCTAAGCAACAAGGACATGGTAGGGTGTTATGATCTCTAACTTGAAATTATACTACAAAGCCACTGCGATAAAACTGTATGGCACTGGCAAAGTAACAGACCCAAGGACCAGTGGAATAGATTAGAATACCTAGAAACAACTCCATATATACTAAGCCACCTTTATCTTTGACAAAGGGGCCAAATATCCTCAATGGAAGAAAGAAAATCTCTTTAAAAAATGGTGCTGGAAAAACTGGGCTTTAACCTACCCAACTCTAAAGCTAGAAGTATCTCTTTCACCATGTACTAAACTAAAATCAAAGTAGATTAGAGACTTAAACATTAAAACAGAAACACTAAACCTGCTGGAAAACAGGTTAAGTAGGACTCTATAAGACATTGGCTTAGGGAAAGACTCTAGTACTCATGTTCTATAGCATGAGAATGGTATCTCATCTTGTTAAAAAGCTTCTCCACAGCAAAAGAAACCACTGGGACAGCTAAAAGACAACCAACAAAATGGGAAAACATCTTTCCTAGCTGTTTCTCAGACAAAGGGCTACTTATCTAGAATATATAAAAAGCTTAAAAGAAATCAGCCCCCGCCCCCAATTTAAAGACCCACTTCAAAATTGGGCAGCTGAAATAAACAGACACTTCTCAGAGGAAGAAGTAAAAGCAGCCAAGAAGCGTATTAAGATATGCTCAGCATCACTGATGCAGATGAAAACAACACTGTAATTTCTTCTCACTCCACAAAAAATGGCTGCTATTATGAAATTAACCATCAATAAATGCTGGTGAGGCTACAGGGAGGAACGAACCCTTCTCCACTGTTGGTGGGAATGTAAACTGGTGCAACCATTGAAGAGATCAGTGTAGAGATTTCTCAAATAACTGGGATTCCCCTGCTAGGAATATACGTGAAAGAATTAAAACAACTGTATCAAAGCAATGTATATGCACCCATGTTCCTAGCAGCTCAGTTTGTGAAAGCTGAATCTTGGAAACAACCCAAATATCCATCAACTGGAGACTGGATAAAGATTCTGACATAACAATAAATTCGAGCCAGGGGTGTTGCTGACTCCTGTAATCCCAGCACTCAGGGGGCAAAGGCAGGAGGATTGCTGAGTTTGAGACTTGCTAGGGTTATACAGTGAGCTCAGGACCAGCCTAAACCACAAAGTGAGACCTGTCTCAAAACAAAACAAAACACAAAATAAAAAAGAATGACTCAAAAAAAGTTTTGAGTCATTTATATTCAAATGGACATTCCTTGAGGACACACTCATAAGTGAAATAAATAGGTCAAACACCCTATCTTTTCTCTGGTATGAAAATCTGAAGATGTAAATGAGTTCTAGAATGTATGATAAGATTTTGTGAAATAGGAAATATTCAAAGGGAAACACGTAGGGCAAAGTAATGAGGGGAAAGAAAAAATACAATCTTACAAAGAAAGAAAGCATATGTATATAGGGGTGGGGGGCTGTAGGGTGGGTAGGGAAATGGGTAAAAATGAGAATATTTGAGAAAATGAGAAAAATTCCTAATTTTGGGTGTGATCGTGATGTGTATATAAAATGTAGAAAAAAAAGGAAGGAAGGAAGAAAAAGGAAGAAAGGAAGGAAGGAAGGAAGGAAGGAAGGAAGGAAGGAAGGAAGGAAGGAAGGAAGGAAGGAAGGAAGGAAGGAAGATCTCAAGACTAACAGCAGACCTCAGTGTCTCTTGATGCTGGTAATACTACATGGGGAAACCTGAGGGGTCTGATCAGGAAGGTCAAGGATTTGGGGAATTCACCTGAATTTGGAGGTCTCTGTCCTCCTAAACGCACTCAAGAAACCTAAGGGCATCAGAAAGCTGGGAGCTGCTGTCATCTGCCTGGCTCATTCTGGCTCTCCCGACAGCCGGACAGAAGCGCTTCTGCAGAACCACTCTGACCAAAGCCTGAAGAGCAGCAGCACACACAGAAGTCACTGTCATCTCTGCCCTTCCTGGGATAAGTACCAAAGGGCCCCAAGGAATGTTTCAGGTGTGGGAAGGGCTCCTCACTTCCTCATAGCCCATCTTCCTCTCCCACTCTGGATGTTTAGGACCTAGGAAACTAATCTCAGAAGTACATCTTGATACCAGAAATAAGTGGGTATAAACTCCTGAGAGGCTCCAGCAAGAGAACCACGGCATTGAATGCTAGTGTTAGGAGGGAGGCACCTTTGCCTTATTTCTATCCTTAAGGAGAAGCAAGTCAGTCTTTATCCAACTTATTTTGAAAAATTCCAAAAATATAAAATATTGGGTAATGCCATTCATATTCAGTAATTCCTAACACTTTGCCTCTTTAACTCTCTTTAACTCTCTTCTTCATATTTTCACTTTCTTCCCCAAACCAGTGATGGGAAACCTTTTAGAGCTTTCAATAATAACACAAAGCCCACTGCAGCCCTAAACCATCCAAATTGTAAGTTGCAAGTAAATAAAATACTTTAATCTGTAATAAATACACATCTAGTAACAGGGTAAAAATAAAAAGAGCTTAGATTCATTCCACAGTACCACCAAAAGGGGTGGGGGTGGGGTCAGAAAAGGTGCCTTCTGGGCATAAGAGCTACCCATGCCTACTAGCTAACACCTGACATCCTCATATTCTTTTGGGTGAGTCCTGCTGTGGGAACCAGGGGAAGGGAACGTAACTAGAACCTTTCATTAGGTTCTAGTCTCCTGTGAGTTGGCAGCACATGGCAAAATAATAAGTAGGCAGAAACGAGGTTCACTGAGGATAAGTTTGAGCCTGATCCATGCTATTCTGGGTAGCAAAAGACCCCAGGCCCCAGCTCACCACACCTTTTATTCAGTACCTCTTGAGTAACAATGTAACAGCCCTGTGGGCAGGGCAAACATCTCCAATAGTTCTAAAGACATTATGCAGATGAAGATCCGGCTGGACAGGGCAGATACCCACAATGGAATAGTCCCGCCTTGAGGCACCACAGCATGTGGGACCACCGGGAGTCTTTGTTGTTAGCAGAGGTAAGGGCGAGTTGAGTCCAGAGTCCGAGTTGAGTCCAGGAAGGCCTGATCAATTTTTGCCCTTATGATTATTTCTCCCAAAACATGTTCCCAACACCCTGCCTTCGGGAATGTATTTGTATGTAAATTGTTTCTTGTCTTTTTCTCTTTACCAAGAGTTATCAAGTAAATAGACCATCTCAGAGTCTGAGACCAAGGACACTTGAAGAATACTAGTTTGAAGGGTGCCTAGAGAAATAAAGATGTACTGTTCATGTGTTCCCTCTGACTCTAGACAATTTGATCCTTCAGCCTGGCCACCCGCCCTGTACTTAGGTGTATCTCACCAAATGTCAACAGTCAGGTCTTTTTATATACACATGTGGCTTGCTCTGTCAACTTTTCTCTATCAGGAATATTTTAGCCCTTGATTAATATTATTAAATATTTTGAGATAAAGGTTCACATGTAGTTATACACAGAAAGATCTCACCCAGTTTTCTCCAATGGCAACATTTTATAAAACCTTGGCACGGTATCACAACCAGGCAACTGATTTGGATAACATCAGGATATTCAATGTTTCTTACCATTAGGATCTTAGGCCTACTTTCCTCCCTCCCTGCTTGAAGCCTAGCAACTGTGAATCTGTCCTCCATTTCTCCACTTGTGTCATTTCAAAACTGTCATATCTACGGGCACATAAAATCTTTTTATCAAGTTCATTTTTATGACTACTAATCAGAGACAGATATGATGAAAAGGTTCCTGAAATAATTCCTTCAGTAATACTCATAATAGCAACTGCTGACACACAAAGCTCTTAAACTCAGTACTCATGTTTTCTAAAACTTTTACAGATAATAACTCATTTAGGTTTAACAAGGCTATTAAGTATGCACTATGATCACCTGCATTTCACAGATGAGGAGACTGAGCCACAAGTTAAGAGAAATGTTCAGTCACATGCCACAGAAGCCATGGGGGGCTAGCTAGAGATTTGCTAATAGTCATTACGCTATCCTGTCTCCAATGTGACACTTAGAAGATTTACTTCTGTTCACTCATGAAAGTACTTTACCATTCCAATACAAGTTTCTACTACCTTCTATGATAAACTCTGAGCCACATCTAGAAAGGAGGGAGGGGACAGATCCTGAAGCAAGCATGGGAACAGAACAAGCTTCTCTCTGTTTCACAAAGAATCCTCATGTCTAGATATGATAGTCAATATTTTTAGGATATATCTGTTGACTCATTCTCCTTATCCTCTTGCTTAGAATACAACTGATAAGACTCCTCATATCATTTTCTTCCCAGGCCTACTAACTCTCTGAATTCTGGGGACTGTAATCATAGTATTAAGTTTATATAAAAATCAGCTTTATTATTTTTTTTGATGTGCTGACTTGGTATCATCTGTCATATCTTGGGATTAATCATAGATGTAGATATTCTCATGTTTTTAGTCCATCCACAGAAGTTTCTATTCATGGGATGATAAAAAAAAAAGTGCCCTCTAACAGCACAAGAAAAGCCAGATTTTATATTATACTTCATTCAATAAATCAGAAAAGACAATTAAAATATGAGCACCAATCTAGGCATGGTGGCTCACGCCTGTAATCCCAGCGCTCATGAGACAGACGCAGGAGGACAACCACAAGTTCAAGGCTAGCATGTACTACACATAGTAAGTTGAGGGTCAGCCTGAACTACAGGGCAAGACCCTGTTTCAAAAAACTAACAAGAACAAAAACAGGCTCCAAAGGCAGAAGTCAAAGATTCCTCTTCTCAACAGGTCTCAGCCTCCACAACTCAAACACCAAACTTCTGTAGACAAAGGCAACTGCTAGCCTATAAACCATAGATCACATTGCGGCTTATCTAAAAACAGTAGTTAACCACTCTCTTTCACAAAAGTCCCACTTATATTGCTCTACTGACTAAAAGGGCAATATCCCCAGAAGCCAAAGCCCAAGGAGAGACAGTCAGGGAACAGAAGCTTCCGCACCACAGTGCACGGTGTGCCAGGACCCTCCTCAGTAGTGGGTCCTGGTACACCATCACCTCCTTGTCTCAGCTTCTTCCTGAGTGAGACTTCTGCCTCCCGACGAAACCATACTGCTCTTCACACAGACTCTTCAGCTCTCACTGAAACTGACGATACCCACAAATACCTTTTTATACATTTCTCAGAGCTGTCACATTATAATGCATTGATTTTCAAAAATATCACATTTATAGTAGCACAGTGGAATACAAAACAAGAGAACATTATTACAGTGAGACAAAAGAGAAAAGCAAGATTAAGAAACCCAATAGAAAAGCTACAATTCAAAGGCCACAGGCCTAAGTCTTTTGCTTTTTACTCCTTGACTCAAATCAGTCTGTATTCACAAAGATTCAAACTCTTCTTGTGTTGACTGTCTTTTCTAGCATTCCCAGAAAAAAATAATATTGGCTATGATTTATTTTCATCTGTTCAAGGAATGAGAAATTTCAAAGGTCCACAAAGTATCTGTATGTCCAAACTTCTTCATATAATTGTATAAGATGGTCAATATTATTCTCACTTAGTTTCTCAGAACATTCATCCTGAAGTTAAAATTTCCACAAAAATTTGTAGTAAGTCTTCTATCCATTCTGTGGTTCCACGAAGCCTAAAGGTTTTATTATGACTTACAAAATTATGTAACTGATTCAAACAGCTGGGCAGTGCTTGTGGCAATAACCACTTCTTCCTATATACTATTTACTTATTATATGAGGCCCAAAGAGAAGAGATAAGGCCAGAAGTTTTTAACATTGTACCACAATACTTTGGTCTCCAGAGCATCAATGACTTGCCTTCAACTTCAAGATTTAATGTCATCTGAGCCGGGCGTGGTGGCTCACGCCTGTAATCCCAGCACTTGGGAGGCAGAGACAGGAGAGTTCGAGGCTTGCCTGGGCTACATTCGAGGCTTGCCTGGGCTACATAGTGAGCTCAGGGCCAGCCTGAACTACAAAGAGAGACCCTGTCTCAAAAACAAACAAACAAAAAAGATTTAATGTCATCTGGCCCTGCCTCCTCTACCATGGAGACTAAAGTAGGCACCCTTTACAGAAAAACACTTCAGTACACAGAAGTGCGGTGGGGGAAACAGATAAAGACGAGTGAAACAATAATTTTCCTGAATTACTGTAGAAAACATAGAGAAGTCAAATACTTCCAAGGAAAATCATCTCACCTCTGAGGCTTACCTGCCCTCTCTGTGGGTGTTTCTGACCTTCCAATTGTTTCCTATCTGAGTTACAGTACAATTTTCTATTGCAAGGTAGGAGCAAATTCAGCTATGTTTAATATGCTGTTGGTACTCAATAACAACAACAACAACAACAACAAAGGAAATGGACAGAGATGAAGATGATCATTGTAACAGGACAAGTTCCCAATGATAATAATCTTTTCAAGATAGACTGTCATCCTGTAGGATGTGTGCTCCAGGTTTAATGCATAGGGAAAACGTTAGAATGTTTGTATTTTGCTGTTAAAAAAAAACCCTGAATGTATAAATGAGTAGATGCTAAAATTAAATAGCTGATTTGTTGTTTCCAATTTAGCATCAGCTTAATTCAGTTCCTCTTTCTACCTATCACTTAACTTTCTTCTACCAGAAATCTAGTCTTTTGACTCACTGCTCTCTGGGAAAATCCTTAAGATTATAAATAACTTGTTTATGACTCATTCTAATGCCTTTTGAGTGAGGCTAAAGAAACTAAATTCATATTTCTTCCAGAATACCAAGAGAAAGGTTCACAGCTCTTTTCTCCCTATAAGAACAGGTGTTCCTTACTTAGGGTTGTGTCAGAGTCAACTAAATGGGCACCTTCAAGCGTGCCAAGCATTTAGAGGGCTCAACAAAGCTGCTTTAAGGAAACAGTATACGAAAGAAAGAGCAATAATGCTAGTTGTAAAATGAGCGGCTGTGAAATCTGAGACAAGGAATTCTGCATCAAAATTATTATGAAAACTATCTTCAGTCAGTATTTGAAACATGAGAAAAGCAAGTAGCTAACATTTTAAACTCAATTTATTCTGTTCAAATCTCTTTCATAATTTTTTTTTTTTTTTTTTGCTTTTTGAGACAGGGTCTCACGTTGTAGTTCAGGCTGGCCCTGAGCTCACTATGGTGCCCAGGCAAGCCGCCGCGAACTCAGCAATCCTCCTGTCTCTGCCTCCCGAGTGCTGGGATTACAGGCGGGAGCCACCACGTCCGGCATTGTAGTATGCGGTGTTGATTGTTGGTGGGCGTGTC
>PVIC010018914.1:0-31122 GCA_004025085.1 Thryonomys swinderianus
AAAAAAAAAAAAAGGTGCCCGATGGACAGAACAAACTGCCAGTTTCTAGAACAATTTTTTTTTTTTTTTGAGACAGGGTCTTGCTTTGTAGTTCAGGCTGACCCTGAGCTCACTATGTAGCCCAGGCAAGCCTCGAACTCAGCAATCCTCCTGTCTCTGCCTCCTGAGTACTGGGATTATAGGTGTGAGCCACCACGCCTGGCGTAGAACAATTTTAACTATTACATGTTTGCAGTACATAATGACTACCTTTGTTACAGGAAGTTGCTGCATATACATAATACATTTTAATTGTTTGGGGAGTCTCCTCCTCTTCTGCACCCTTCCTCTTTCCAGTGCCCTTCCCATTAACAAAAACTATTTCATTCTTTCTTTGTTTCCCCCACCCCCCTGCCTACCTCCCTGTTCCCCTTCTGTGGTTCCCTCATCCACTGGAAAAAGATCTCCCTACCTTCTACCTGCCCGTCCTCTATTCTGCTCCCTGTCTATATCAAATTGCCAGTTACATTAGAGCTCAGAGCACTAAGGCCGGAAACCTGCTTCAGAGAAGCACAACACTGAACCATCCAGAAGTGGGACTAAGGTAAAATTCCAAGGCCAGACTTTTCTTTGTCTTGGTTAGGTTTGGTTTGGTTTGGTTTGATGTGGAACGAATAAAATGACATTTGCCTGGTTTCCACATTTACTTAGAACTTGGTTTTCATGTTTCAGCTGTTGGATTATTTGACGAAGTGTTCTTCATGACCGATACTTGCATACACTACAGATGCTTTTAGGAAACTAATTAGGTTAATTTGTCAATGTTAATTTGAAATGATGTGACCATTTTGCAATATTTGGTAAAGTATTACAAAAGAGAGCCAAATCTTCATTTTTCTCTGTAGAAGATTTTTTTTTACTGTTGTTACTTCTGTTGCTTCTGTAGTTTCTACAGTGTAAAGGTCTCAATGTATCTACAATACAAAATTTTTCCTGTATTTTCTGTATTTAAATATTTTCCTTTCACAAGGTCAAGCCCATCATGGACAATTAAAGACTAAGTGAGACCCATCTGAAAATAAAAAATAAGAAAAAGGCGGGACCAGGCATGGTGGTTTACACCCGTAATCCCGGCATTTGGGAGGCAGAGGCAGGAGGATTATCATGAGTTCAAGGCTTGCCTGGGCTACATAGTAAGTTCAGGGCCAGCCAGCATTATAAAGTGAGACGTTCTTTCAAAAAAAAAAAGGAGTGTAGCTCAGTGGGAAGGCCCTAAATTCAATCCCCAGTACTGGAAAAAAAGTTACAAGCTCACATTTCTTTTTTTTTTTTGCTTTTTGAGACAGGGTCTCGCTTTTTAGTTCAGGCTGGCCCTGAGCTCACTATGGTGCCCAGGTAAACTGCCGCGAACTCAGCAATCCTCCTATCTCTGCCTCCCGAGTGCTGGGATTACAGGCGTGAGCCACCACGTCCGGCATTGTGGTATGTGGCGTTGATTGTTGGTGGGCGTGTCTCCACGCCCATCATTCTATGTGGTTACTGGGGATCAAACTCAGGACCTTGCGCTTGCAAGGCAGACGCCGGAACCACAGAGCTAACCCTCCAGCCCAAGCTCACATTTCTTAAATCACTGAATATTGAACCCAGGGTCTTCACACTAAGCTGCATCCCCAGCCCCCTCCCACTGTTGCGGGTGGGTTTTGTTGTTTTCCAGAAACGGTTTTGCTAAATTGCTGAGTTTTCCAGGCTGGGTTAGAACTTGTGATCCTCCCGCCTCAGCATCCTAGAATCCTGGGATCATAAGTGTGCACTACTATGCCCTTCTGGGGTCCTATTTCATGCACAAGAAAGCTTTGAAAAAAGGTGTGCAGCCAGCTGAAGAGTTGCACAGCTAGACATGCCAGCCATACACGTCGCCTTCCTCTTGGAGGATCTCATCCTAGATGCAGCAGCCTTGCCTGAAAGCAGCGTTCCCAGGGAAATGCACACATTAAACACAAGAGGTCTGGGGTTTAGCTCAGTGGTTCTGGTACCTTCTTCACAAGTGCAGGTCAATCCCCAGTACCAAGGGGGGGGGGCAACAATAAACAGAAGAATGGACCATGTCTGTGCTGCATACTGGGAGGGGGGGAGCTTTTCCTTCCTTCTTTCCTTCCTTCCTTCCTTCCTTTCCTTCTTTCTTTTTTTTTTTCTTTTTTTCTGAGACAGGGTCTCGCTTTGTAGTTCAGGCTGGCCCTGAGCTCACTATGTGTCCCAGGCAAGCCTTGAACTCAGCAATCCTCCTGCCTCTGCCTCCTAAGTGCTGGGATTACAGGCGTGAGCCACCACTCCAGCCTTTCCTTCTTTCTTTTTCTTTCTTTCTTTCAAGACAGGATCTCACTATGTAGTTCAGTCTGCCCTCAAACTTGTGGCAATCCTCCTTCCTTAGCCTTCTGAGTGCTGGGACTACAGGCTTGTGCAACCACAACAGACTAATTCTAATTTTTAAAGAGCTTTATCACAAATTATTGTTCGTGTCTGCTTTACGAAACTGTTTACAATGTTTTGTATTGTATCCCATGATCAGAGAAGTTTGGGGAATAACTGTTCTGGCCTCTGTGTTTCCAGTCAGCTGCAGGCTGGTATTTCTGGGGGGGGGTTGTTTTGTTTTTTGTTGTTTTTTTTTGAGACAGGGTCTCGCTGTGTAGTTCAGGCTGGCCCTGAGCTCACTATGTAGCCCAGGCAAGCCTCGAACTCAGCAATCCTCCTGCCTCTGCCTCTGCCTCCTGAGTGCTGGGATTACAGGCATGAGCCACCACGCCCGATTCTGTGATATGTGGTATTGGTCGCTGGTGGGCGTGACTCACCATGCTCATCATTGTATGTGGTTACCGGGGATCGAACTCAGGACCTTGTGCTTGCGAGGCAGGCGCCAGAACCACTGAGCTAAATCTCTGGCCAGGCTGGTATTTCTTACTGCCTGCTGGACAGCGTGGGGACCCACCTCCAGCGCCTCAGGCTTCTCCTAAGTCAGCCTCTTGTTCCCCTGGCTGTCACGCCCCGGTTCTCTCACTGTTTTTCCATCCTGCCCATCACTGGGGTCTTTATCATTTTAGAGACTTTCCCTGCACCTCTTCTTCCTCTATCCGGCAAAGCTGAGTTTGGCCACTGGGAGAGACTGGACTTGAGTTAGGCTCTCCCATTTGTTAATTAAGTGGCCTTGGTGCGTTCCTGACTGGCTTGTGCCTCAGTTTCCACACATAACCATCGAAAATGGCAACACACAGTGAAGCCCCTCAGGACAGGACCCGGCCGCCAGCCCGGCTCCCTGTTCCCAGCGCCACCGCTAGAGGGCCCGTGACCGGCCTTTAGCCGCGCCTGAGGTTCCTTCCCAGCGTCGAGAAAATTAGGAAAGTGATTCTATTCGTTGTGAAGCTCAGATAGTAACATTTTCCCGACATTATTCATAACACTACTGGAATATAAGACACGGCTGAATTTTTTAAGAAATGGATTGGGCCGGATATTTAGCTCAGTGGTTCCAGCTCCTGCCTAGCAAGCACAAGGTCCCTGGTTCGAGCCTAGTAACCACATACAACAATACCTAGCGTGGTGACTCACGCCCACCAGCAATCAGTATCACATACCACAATGCCGCGCGTGGTGGCTCACACCTGTAATCCCTGCACTCAAGAGGCAGAGGCAGGAGGATTGCTGAGTTTAAGGTTTGCCTGGGCTACATAGTGAGCTCAGAGCCAGCCTGAACCAGTGAGACCAGGGAGAGAAAGAGACAGCGAGACAGAGGCAGAGGGGAGAGAGAGAGAGACTCAGGCTCTTGTGCATCCAAGGTTGGCGCAGTACCACTTGAGCTAAATCCCCGGCCCCACAGTTCTATTTTGAGACAGGGTCTCGTTAATTCGCTGAATAGACTAGGGTGGGTTCGGTGGCAATTATCCTGCCTCAGTCTCCCAGAACGCTGGGCTTACCGGCGGCAGCTTCGTATTGTTTAATTTATTCCATTCATAATATCGATCAAAGTTCAAATGCTCAGCCCTGGGGATGTGTCTGAGCGATAGATTGCTTGCCGGGCTTGCGAGGGGCACCAGCACCGCGGTCTAACGCGGTGGCGGAGACAGTGGCGACGCAGCGCCGGGTTGGGGGGAGGGTCGCCTAGCAACCGAGGCCAAACAACAGAGGCGCTCGGCCGGGGGCGCGGGGAGGAGCGGCGAGAGGAGCTGAGAGGCCCTGGCGGCGGGGCGGCAGATGCGCACTGAGGCCGGCCCTCCTGCCTCCGTGCCAGGACCGGGTACTGACTGATACCCAAAATGCGGTTCCGCGCGGGGGAGGGAGAGGTGCGGCCGGTGGGCCGCTAACTTGACCTCAGTTCCTGCCACCTGGACAGGAGCACCCACCCCTGTTCCTACGGTCCAGAGCCCAGGGCCCAGGGAAGGCGGAGTCCACCTATTGGCTGGTGCCAGCGCTTGCCCCAGAGAGAGAACTCGGGTCCCCCGGGGGGGCCTGGCCCACAGCTCCGGGAGGAAGAGAAGAACACTCAACAAATCTGGTGCTGAAATCAGGATGGAAACCGGATTAACGGCTGTTTTCCCTGTCAGCTGTGCACAGGCCACTGGCCTTACACACACACACACACACACACACACACACACGCACGCACGCACGCACGCACGCATGCCCCGAGGGACTCCCTTCTCCCCTTTACCTACTCTGCTCTAGGACCCGCAGGCTCCAGGGCCCTGAGTGGGGCTGATGGATGGCAGGAGGAGACCTAGCTCCTGCCTCAGCAAACCTGAGCCCAGCAGGAACTTCTGCTTCCTGCAGGAGGAGCTCAGAGCACAGCGGGCAGGAGAAGGCCCTCGGAGGGCAGTTTAAGCCAGGAGACGGCCCGCTTGCATGTGGCTTTCCCTCCACAGGCGGGATCTGGAAACAGGCCTCGGGGCTTCTGCCCTTTGGCCCTGCACCATGGCCACGTTGAGTGTCAAGCCAAGTCCGCGCTTCCGGCTGACAGACTGGCACACCAACAGCTACCTGTTGTCCACCGGCACGGAGCGGCAGCGAGATGCCTCCCATCAGATCCGCCAGGAGGCTCGGGTCCTTCGAAATGAGACCAATAACCAGGTTGAAGGCCAGAACCCACCTGGGGGAGGGGGCAAAAGGCAGCACTGAACCACGGACGTCCTCTTCATCTGTGTCTCTCTTCCAGACCATCTGGGATGAACATGACAATAGGACTCGACTGGCAGAGAGGATTGATACTGTCAACCGATGGAAGGAGATGCTGGACAAGTACCTCACTGACCTAGATGCTGAGATCGATGCCCTGACACAGGCAGGGAGCCAGGGCTGGTCCCTGAATACTGCGGCAAAGACCTCTCCTCTTGCCCACTTCTGGGTCCGGGAACCCTTATAAGGGCATGGATGGCGTGGCCATTGGGTCACTCATGGCCCTTCTGGTAAAGTGGGGATAAAAGCAACCTCCCAGGGTATGGCCTCACCAGTCCCTTGGTCCCTTTCTTTTCTAGATGAAGGACTCAGCAGAGCAAAACCTGCAGGCCAAGAACCTGCCTCTGGATGTGGCCATCGAGTGCCTGACCCTCCGGGATAGTCGGCGAGACATCGATGTGGTACAGGACCCTGTGGAAACGGAGCTGCACAAAGAAGTGGAAGTCATCGAGGCCACCAAGAAGGCCTTGCAACAGAAGATCAGCCAGGCCTTTGAGCAGCTCAGGTGAGGCGGAGACAGTCCTGTGCATTTTCACATGCACTTGAAGGCTTCTGTCTTGAATGTGGCACACAGGTTTTGTAAATAATCCATAAATGGCTTCCTCATTTCTTCCCCTTTTGTGCTCATGGTGGAAAGTACTAAGTGTTCTACTGCCTGGACGTGGTGTCACAGAATACAGGACCCTGCTCTAAGCAGCCATTATGACTTAGAAGTGCAGAGGGCTAGGGATGTAGCTCAGTGGCTCTGTGATCTGCCTGGAAAGTACAAGAGTTCAATCCCTGATTAAAATAAGAAGAAGGGCTGGAGATTTAGCTCAGTGGTTCTGGTGCCTGCCCAGCAAACTCAAGGTCCCTGGTTCGATCCCCGGCAACCACATGCAATTCTGAGTGTGGTGACTCACGCCCACCAGCAATCAGTACCACATACCACAATGCTGGAGCTGGTGGTCAGGCCTGTAATCCCAGCACTTGGGAGGCAGAGGCAGGAGGATTGCTGAGTTCGAGGATTGCCTGGGTTACATAGTGAGCTCAGGGCCAGCCTGAACTACAAAGTGAGACTCTGTCTCAAAAAAATAAAAATTAATTAATTAATTAAAATAAAAAGAAGAAGAAAAAGAAGCAACACAGGCTAAAGCCTCTACTTTTTCTGTTCTTTTTTTTTTTTTGACACAGGGTCTCGCTTTGTAGTTCAGGCTGGCCCTGAACTCACTATGTAGCCCAGGCAAGCCTCGCACTCAGCAATCCTCCTGTCTCTGCCTCCCGAGTGCTGGGATTACAGGCCTGAGCCACCACACCCGGCTTTTTCTGTTTTTTGAGACAAAATCTCCCATTATAGTTCAGGCTGACTTTGAACTATGTAACCCAGGCTGGCCTCAAACTCAACAGGGATCCTCCTGCCTCAGCCTCCCAAATGCTGGGATTACAGGTTGGGTGCCACCATGCCTGGCTCAGCAGCCATTCTGATTAAAGGACAATTGAAGGCAGTTCCCTCAAACTGGAGCTGAAACCCTCTGACCACCACTCCTGGTACCTTTGTGCATGGGTGTATCTGCATGCCTGCCTCCCACAGGTGTGTGTGGGCACATGGGGCTGGATTTTCACCTGGGGAAACCATGCCCAACCAGGATAGTCGTCACCTCAGCTCTAGCAGCAGTTCCACTGTCTTCTGCTGGGAGGAGCCATCCCAGCTTCCCATTCCTAATGCTCTCTGCACAGTGAGGCTGACACGCCGCGCCTCAGTGCCGGCTCCTGACGGCGCCGTCCTTCCCCCAGCCTCCTGCAGGATGTCCGACATCAGCTCAGCTCTGACCATCGTGGCAAAATGGAGACGCTGGAGATCGACAGAGGCTGTCTCTCTCTCAGCGTCAGGTCCCCAAACATCTCACTGAAGATCAACCCCACACGTGTCCCCGATGGGTAAGAAGAGTGTTTCCCGCACTCTCTCTTCCTTACCTCGTCGGCCGCACCCTGCTAACCCCCTCATTCCTGCCGCCTGCAGCTCGACCACACTTCAGCAGTGGGATGAGTTCAGTCAGTTCAACAAGAACCGGGCAGAGGCCGAGATGAAGGCGGCCACCGAGCTGAGGGAGGCCATCGCCCTGACTATTGCAGAGGTGACCGGAGCCCCACAGCCCCCTCCTTAGAGGCCAGCGGAGGTCCCCGTAGTGCACCCTGCCTTTCTCTTTCTTTCCCCATTGGCCGCATGGCACCGCCCCTCAGGGAAGCAGCACCTGGTGGGAGGCTCAGGCCCTCCCCTTGCTTCTCATCCTGCAGACCAAAAACGAGCTGGAAGCCCAGAGGGTGGCAACGGAATTCGCCTTCAGGAAGCGGCTCCGGGAGATGGAGAGTGTGCACAGCGAGCTCAAGTGGCAGGAGAAGAATGTGAGCCCTTCCCCGGGGCCAGCCCCGGAAGCCCCGCCAGGTGCTCCAGCAAAAGGGCCAGCTCGTCCTTCTGTCCCCGCAGACCTTGGAGGAGATCGCTGAGCTGCAGGAAGACATCCGACGCCTGGAGGAGGATCTCCACACGAAGATGCTCAGCCTGAAGCTGGCCCACACGCGGCTGGAGTCCAGAACCCACCGGCCCAATGTGGAGCTCTGCAGAGACCAGGTGAACGGGCCTCCCAAGGGCTGCGGGCCTGTCGCTGAGGTGTCCTGGGTGTCCCCTCAGCACGTATCCCTGGTGTGGCAGGAATGCTGGCCTGGGGCAGCCCTCGGGCTCAGGGCTGACGGGCCTCCCCTTGCCCCTTTGCCTCCAGGCCCAGTATGGCCTCACTGACGAGGTCCACCAGTTAGAGGCGACTATCGCTGCCTTGAAGCAAAAGCTGGCACAGGCACAGTAGGTCTGGGGGGTGGGCAGAAGGGGTGGGGAGACACCACCCACCAACTGGGTCTCTTGCTGCTTGCTGGTTCCCCCGGGCTTTACACTGGTGAGTCAGCCCACGGCTACTGTCAACGCCCACCCCAGGGATGCTCTGGATGCCCTGTTCAAGCACCTGGCCCGGCTGCAGGCTGACATTGCCTGCAAAGCCAACTCCATGCTGTTGGACACCAAGTGTCTGGACACACGCTGCAAGCTGACAGTGCCGGCTGAGAAGTTCGTGCCCCAGGTGGATACCTTCACCCGAACCACGAACCGCACCCTCAGCCCGCTCAAGAGCTGTCCGCTGGCACGGGCCTAGCGCTGGAGAGCTGAGGGAGGAACCCTGCGTTGGGAGAGAAAGGAGGAACCGGGGCGGGGGGCAGGGGGTGATGAACCTAATAAACATGGAAGTTCTCAGGCCAGACTGTTCTGAGGGAGAGGGCAAGAGGGTGTGTATGGAGGAGTCAGCACCTCGGATTCCGCCTTCCAAATCCGATTCCTTCCCTCCCGGTACCCCGTGCCCAGTTCTTCTAGAGCGGCCCTTGCCTGCCCCTTTGATGCCCGGGAAGCCCCAGCCTAGACATACAGCGGAACGGCTTCAGGGAAAAGGTGGCACAGGCCACAGAGGTGTCAAGGGCACAGGACGTGGGGGCCGAGGCAGGAGTGCTCGCCAGTGGGAGACCGTGGCCTGGGGTGACCTCTTGATATGACTGAGTGGCCGCCTGCCAGGTCTTGACGCCAAAAACACGTGGGAGAAGAGGGGCACAGAGCCGGGCTAGCAGGGACCGCGCGGCGCCGCAGCTCCAGGCCGCGGGGTGGCGCTGTAGGGCGGGAGCGCCGCGGAGGTTCCGAGCCACCCCGGCGCTGTGGGGGCGCTGTGGGGGTGTGGCGGCGCCACCGGAAGTAGCGACCGGGCCGAGGGCGGATGGCAGCGGTAGCGGCGATGACGGCTGCAGGCGGCGGCGGGGCCGGGGCAGCCCGCTCCCTCTCGCGCTTCCGAGGCTGCCTGGCCGGCGCACTGCTCGGGGACTGCGTGGGCGCCATCTACGAGGCGCACGACACCGTCAGCCTCACGTCAGTGCTGCGTCACGTCCAGAGCCTGGAGCCCGAGCCCGGCGCGCCGGGTAGCGCGCGGACAGGTGGGCGGGGCCCCGAGGTGGGCGGGCCGGGCGCGGGGCTGGGGTGCGCGGGGACCCACCGCCGAGGGCCCGCGCTCGCTCTCCGCGCGTCCGCCCCTCCCTTTGCCAGCTCGGCCGCGCGGACCAGGCCGCGTCGTCCGGCAGAGCCTCGGCCGTTGTGCGCGCCCCGCGGACCGTTTCGCCCGGCGCCGTCCCCCGTGGGCCCCCAGCCCGCGCGCCACACAGCGCGCCGAGCCTGTCCGCGCGCGACCGGCCTCCCCGCGGAAAGCCCTCGCGCCGCGCCGCGCCCGTCTCGCTGGCTGCTTCTTGGTCTCGCTCTCCGCTCACACCGCGTTTCCTCCGCCCAGGCCTCCGCCTGTGCTGCCACCTGGCTGTCCCTTGTCCCTTCCCCGTTCAGTCACCTGGAGTAGGAAGGAAAGGGAGCCATCGTCAGAACCTCAGGAACACTCACGAGTGCCAGGAGGATAGAGGTGGGAGGGGACCTGGGGAAGGAGACATCCGACGGGAAGAGAACCAGGAGAGTTATCACCAGAACGTGAGAGCAGAATTTCGAGACAGACCCTGCTCACCCGTGTCATGCTGAAGAAAAGTAGTGGGGAATTGACGCATTTCCAGTGAGTTGACGAAAAAAAGAGGAGAACGTGGTATGGCTGGGTGTGGAGGGACAGGGAGCGGTCAGCTCTAGTTGAACTGAAGACAAAATGGAAGGAGGGGGTTTTGATTCATTGTTGGATTGATGTTAAGGTAAGGAAAAAGTATGCTTAAGGTGAGAGGTTTTAGGACCTTGTAGATGCACGTGACAGGAAACCCAATTAAAAGGCCCAAAGCCAAAAAGAGTCACATTGGCTGACATGATTTGAGAAGTCCACAGGTAGGTCGGCCTCAAGCAGCTGAATCCCGACGTTCGCGCTGTCTCCTTAAGGCTCAGTTCCTCTCCGTTGCTTGGATTCCTTTCTTGGGGTGGGCTGCCTTCATCCTTCAACCTCTTCTCCTCGAAGCTCCAGCGGGGGAGTTTCCTTGCTGTGCTGTAGCCAAGAAAAGTTTTAAACTGAATCTCCCTGGTCTGGCTGGGCTCCTGCACCCACCCCTAGACAAGGGACAAGGAGAGCTGGCTGACTAGGTGAGCACAGGGTCAGCTCTGGGCTCAGGCTGCTCGGACTGGGAATGGGCCACAGTGGCTCCCTAGCAGTGAACAGGACACAGTGACCAAACGGAGCGAGTAGATGCTCTCCCAGCGCAGAGAGAGGGACAAAGGAGGCGCAAGGCCTCCCAGGAAGGGGGCGCCTTCACTTGAGTGCAGAGGGGAACCGGAGAGTACAGCTGTGGAGGAGAGGGCCAGCCCTCCTAGTAAGTAGGAGAGGAAGGGTTTGGGTCTTGGGATAGATACACCAAGGGCTGAACAATGTCTGTGTGAGATGCGGAGGGGACTTACCAGGGAGCCCACTTCGTAGTCTGTAACTGTTTTGTCTCAAGCCCAGGGCCCATCCCTAGCCTACTCCATGTGCCATGTAGAAGTGCCAGAGCAGTGCCTCCAGACGGCCAGAGGAAGAAGAGATAGGGTGAGGCCTGGGTGGGAGAAGCCCCAATTGGGAAGGACCTGCTCTAGGCACCAGGATTGCTTCTGAGGGTATGCAGGGGAGCAGTGGGATCGAAGGTGGGTGAAGAGGGAAGGAGGAAAGCTGGGAAGAGCTTCAAATGCCAATGCCATGGGCTGCAACATCACCCTGAAACCAGCCATGGTGGGCAGGAGTGAGAGAAGGAAGGTGAGAGTCTGCTCAAGAGGAGGAACGTCTGGCTGTGTGAACAGCCAGCACTGCAGAGGGGGATACATACGGGTGATTTGAGAGGCTCTGCCTCGAGCTAAGATGAGCCACAGCAGTGCCACAGAAGGGGGAGGAAGGTCTTTAGGCATCAGCAAGGTGTCGTGTCTGACTTGGAATAAAAGAACACTGGAAATCTTAAGGATTCCTACAGCCAAGGAGCATGGAGTGAGAAGCTGAGGCAAGGTCGTGGCGCCTCTAAGGGGCCTGAGTGGAAAGCTGTCACCCTGGAGTCCTGCACCCGTTCTCACCCTCCTCCTCTCCCTGCAGAAGCACTGTACTACACTGATGACACGGCCATGGCCAGAGCCCTTGTGCAGTCCCTGCTAGCGAAGGAGGCCTTTGATGAGGTGGACATGGCTCAGAGGTGAGGGCACGGGCCTGGGGTGAGGTGAGCCGGGCAGCAGTTACTGTGCCCTGGACAGAGGACTGGTGCCTGGATGTGTGCTTCTTAGGCTGACACAGCTTCCCAAGCTAAAAGTGACAGCATTGCTAGGACAGAGGCTTCAGGTCCCAACACTGCCTCTTTCTCCAAACCAAACCAGACTTCTCCCATCCTTGAGAGGCATTTATGAAACCCTAGTTCTGTCTCCCCTGCTACTAGGTTTGCCCAGGAGTACAAGAAAGACCCTGACAGAGGTTACGGGGCTGGAGTCATCACTGTCTTCAAGAAGCTCCTGAGCCCCAAGTGTCATGACGTCTATGAGCCAGCCCGGGCCCAGTTCAATGGGAAAGGCTCCTATGGCAATGGGGGTGCCATGCGGGTAGCAGGCATCCCACTGGCCTATAGCAGTGTCCAGGATGTGCAGAAGGTATCAGGGTGGGCTAGCTCCCGGAATCCCCCACTTTGTCTGCAGTGTGCGTGTGCCATGACAGCGGCTCCTCCTCTCCCTAGTTTGCCCGGCTCTCAGCCCAGCTGACCCATGCCTCCTCCCTGGGTTACAACGGGGCCATCCTGCAGGCCCTGGCTGTGCACCTGGCTCTGCAGGGTGAGTCCTCCAGTGAGCACTTCCTTGAGCAGCTCCTGGGCCACATGGAGGAGCTGGAAGCAGATGCCCAGGCCATCCTGGATGCCAGAGAGTGAGTACAGGCTGGAGGCAGGGTTACATATGCCTGTGGGGAGGGCCTCTGGTGCCACTGCACAGCAAAAGTTGCCTTCTTCCCATTCCGTACCTTAAGGAGAGGAAGAGACATTTTTGCCTTGACTGACTCTCAAGGCCCTCAGGAGCCCAGAGGGTAAAGTGGCTCACGCCTGGGACTGTCCCACTCCTTTCAGGGTATCTGTGCCTGTGTGGAGCTTGGCACATCCTGTTCCCTCTTTTATGAGATCTTTTCCCTGCCCACTATCTCTACTGTGCTGTCTCTGACCTTCTTGAAATTTCTCCCAAACCCACAGGTTGGGTATGGAAGAGCGTCCATATTCCAGCCGCCTGAAGAAGGTTGGAGAGCTTCTAGACCAGGACTCGGTGACTCGGGAGGAAGTGGTGTCCGAGCTAGGTGGGTGAATTTATTCTCCCATACCCCTCATCCTTTGGGGCTAGCCTTAGGCTCAGGAGAGGGGCACGTGGAGCCAAGCCTGCTGTCAGGTTAGTCCTGGGCTGCTGTGACAGAGCCTCTTTCTGCTGTAGGGTTCCTCGTAGGGTTTACGAGCATAGCACCTTTGTGCTTTAGAACTGTAGCACTAGCTGTGGATGTAGCTCAGTGGTGCAGCACTGGCAAGCATGAGTCCCTGAGTCCAATTCCTGGTACCAAAAAAGAAAAAAGAAAAATGTCACTGAGAGCTATAGCCCTAGATTATGTCCCTAGCAGTAGCAGGTGGTTGCCAGTTTTTACAGCTGGTGTGACGACAGGTGTGCATTTCCCTAGCATTTTGTTGTGCACTGTGCACTGCATAAAATGCCTCACAGACAGGACCTTACATCATCCTTACAAAAGGCCAGGGAAACCAACTAACTTCACGCTGAGGATATGGGCCAAGGACAGGAACTTAGTGCGTAAGTAACCTTTCCAGGCATGAGCCAGCCTGGGGGAGGCAGGATCTCAACCCCACTGGTTTAACTTCATGGCCTGTGACCTTAGCTGCAGCCCCCTCTGAGCTGTGGCCAGTGGCTGGAAGCCTAGGGCAAGCAGGTCACTTCCCGTGCTCTGGCTTCCCCACAGGGAATGGCATTGCTGCCTTTGAGTCTGTGCCCACCGCTATCTACTGCTTCCTGCGCTGCATGGAGCCCGACCCCGAGATCCCCTCTGCCTTCAACAGCCTCCAGCGGACTCTCATCTATTCCATTTCGCTTGGTGGGGACACAGACACCATCGCCACCATGGCTGGAGCTATTGCTGGCGCTTACTATGGGATGGGTCAGGTGCCAGAGAGCTGGCAGCAGAGCTGTGAGGGCTACGAGGAGACAGACGTCCTGGCCCAGAACCTGCACCGAGTCTTCCAGAAGAGTATGTGAGGGCACAGCTGCTCCGCCGTGTCCAGCAGGACCAACCATAGCTCAGAGGACCCCTGAGCCAGTTCCCCTGCCTCAGCCTTCCACAGGGCAGGGGTGGAGTGTGCATTGGTGGCTGAATGGTCTGCTGCAGAGCTGCATGACACCCTTGGAGTCCTCAGTGAAACATGAGGGCCCAGGACAGATTTTTATCTTAGCAGGGTGCTGCCAGCATTTTCCTTTTTTATCTAGGATATGGGATTTGGGAATGTGGAAATGACCCGTAGCAGCGTCACTTATCTCTGCCAGGCCTTTGCCAGCTTGCCTGGTGGTCTGTCCTTGACTGGCCGGGCAGTTCTGTGGACCAAGGGACAGGCACCTGTCTACAGCTGCTGTAGGCCCACAGCTGGGCCACAGCTGTCATGGGCTATTCACGGCTTCCAGTGGAAGTCACAGCAATAAACAGTCTTCAGTAAATCCAGTGGACTCCTAAGTGCTTCTCCCTTGGTGGCCCCACCTCAAGCTAAGTATCCTGTCTCCTAGGAGCTGGGACCCTGTGTGTAGGCAAAGGCCTCCCATTCTTCAGCCAGCAAAGGCACAGCAGGCACAGTCCGGTGTTTTCCTGTTGAAGGTAACTTGGTAGTCCGGGAAGCTGGAGCAAATGCTATGCCAGAGATCACAGGCTGTAACAAGGCAGGTTTTCCTGCTCTCAGAGCCTCAGACCAGATCCCCGACAGGACCCCGGACCAGCTAAGCTGGGAACAGGACCTGTCACCAGACTACAAGACTCTAGGTGTTGGGGAGGGCTACATGCTGTATCTCGGGGCCCTACCAAGGCCTTGCTCTCAGTTTAGCCCAACATCCCTTCTAGTTGGATTTTGTTTTTTGTTTTTTTTTGTTTTTGAGACAGGGTCTCACTTTGTAGCTCAGGCTGGCTCTGAGCTCACTATGTAGCCCAGGCAAGCCTCGAACTCAGCAATCCTCCTATCTCTGCCTCCCGAGTGCTGGGATTACAGGCGTGAGCCACCACGCCCGGTTTGGATTTTGTTTTTTGAGGCAAGCTCTCAATCATGTACTTCAGGCTGACCTGGAGTTCTCTGTGTGGCCCAGACTGTCCTTGAACTCATGTCAATCTTCCTGCCTCAGCCTCCTGAGTGCTGGATTACAGATATGCACCACCATGCCCGGCTCAGCATCTGTTTTGAATAAAGGACAACGAAGGCAGGTGCCTTCAGACTGGGATGTCCTGTGAGCATCCTTCCCTGGGTGAGGGCTGAGCACACACCACTCTGCCAGCCTAAGGCCTCAGGACAGCGGGCAGGCCTGCATTCAGCTGAGGCAGAGCTGTGTCAGACCAAGGCGAACCGCAGAACTCCTCAGGCCTGGGTTGTTTCAGATCCGCAGAGCCAGGGAGAGGAGCATGTGAACAGGTGCTTTGTGCCTGGGACGGCGTCCCCAGCCCTGTTTTTGGGTTGGCCCTGACACCAGCTCCACCCTCAGCAGCAAATATTCACGAGACGATTTCATTCATAATTTGTATCAGATGTTGAAACTTGGCCCTTACAGACCTGCGCTAGTTGTCACGCTCCACTACCCCCGAGAGCGCGCAGGAATGTTCCAGTGAGGTTCGATCTGTTTCCCCTGCTCCAGCCACTGCCTTGCCCTCCTCCAGTGTCTTAGAGCGTCCCCTGGCTTCTGCCTGGTGCAGTCTCCGCAGTACAAGAGCATCAGCATTTCTGAGGTGGAAACAGAAGCCTGGCCAGGGTCGCTGAGGGATACACCTTTCCTGAGACACACAGGAGCCCAAGTGCCTTATGAGGCGCTGCTGCACCACACCAGTTTCAACACAGCACTGTTTATATGACAGGTTTTATTGAGGTTGTGTCAATACTGTTGTTTTTCTTTTCAAAATGAAGTCCCAGTTTTTGTTTTTGCCTTTTTTTCTGTCTCCCCAGTGCATTTTTCCCGAACCTGTGACACAGGGCACATGTAAGTAGAGACCTAAACTTCTATACCAGGTTAGCAATGAAATCACTAGTGGGAATCATTAAAAAATGAAGAATTAGGATACAAAAAATGCACAAGGTAATGTAGTTTTCATAGTTAAAACCTGATACGCTGTCAAACCAAGTCAGGTAACTGGATACCTGGACTTCAGATCCCACAGATGCTTCTGAAGCATCACCTCTAGAGGCTTCAGGGGTAGCATCTGGCGGAAGCTCTGCTCCAACAGCTTCTGGGCTCCCTTCGGATCTGGTTTGGCTCCCTATGCTCCCTCGGGGACCATTTCTGCCAATCAGCACCATCCTTAAGGCATCAAACTACAGTGGCTCTGACCCAGAGAAGGAGGAAGCTAGGTGAAGAGAGGACCCCAACCGACCTGCTGAGACTCCTTAGTTGGTATGGTGTCATTAGTTGTGGGTATCAGGGAGGAAGATGCCCACCATGAATCCTAGCCAAAACCTCTTATGTCACTGGGCAGATTCAGCTTTGCATTCCTCCCTTTCAAAGCTAAAATAGCCTGCCTCAAAAGAGCCGTGGACAGGCGAGGAGGGCTGTCTGGGAGCTGGGGGTCCCCAGTTTAGCAAATCAGAAGTCATCCTTCAGCACAGTCTGATTTGGCCTATCAGAGTGGTGCTTACACTTAGTTCGGGGAGGTGGTCAGAGGGGCGAGTGAAACCTCAAACTGGAGGGTAGGCAGGTGACCATCCTTCCACCAACCCTGTCCCCGCCACTAAGTGCAGCTTGCTCTGGGGGTTGAAGGGCTGGGTGGGGCAGTTCCGCTGGAGAAAAGGGGGAAAATGGCAGACATATCCAGAGGCGGCCCATTCCAGACGACTGCAGCGCCTTAGCCCCCGCGCCCTAATCCTGCTGAAGAGGAAATTGGAACCAGAGATGGAAGCAGAGGAAGCCCCCACGGATTAACCCCTCTCGTAGAGGCACATCCACCATGTGGTTCTTATTAAGGGAAAGCAAGGGGGGCTCCATCCCCGAGCTTGTGCGCCCCTTGTTCAGAAGGAGAGGTGAGGTGCGGTTCCTTTCAGACCCTTGGGTTGGGGTGGCCAGGATCCTCCTCCAATCCAGCGCGAGGAAACTGGCCCGCCCCAGCAGGTGCAGGGGCGACAGGAGCGGCGCCGCCGCCCTCAGTACTGCCCGGCGCCGCTTTGTGTGCAAACTTCCAAACGCATCACAGCACTCGGTGCTGCCCAGGGGCCATGCCTTGTCCTCCTGCTAAACAAAGCTGGGAGATAGGAGCTGCCGTCTTGCCCAGGTCCACGCCCTCCCTTCACAGACCACCTTCCCCCGTGACTGTTGCTGCAGGGGAGAAAAGGTATCGCCCTCCCAGAAGCCTGCAGAGGCCGTACAACTGTCCCCACGGCTGCCCCCGCAGCATCCTGGGCTTGGGTTCCTGGCAGGTGTCAGCACGGACCACCTCAAGGGTCACTCTTTCCGCACTTCCTCTGAAGATGACCCAGTGTCACACAAAGGACGTCCACAGGGAACTGGAAGAGCCCCACTCCTAGAGCAGTGCCGTCCAGGGCCCAGCAGGCAAATGGATGAAGGCGCTCAGCCCCTCCTGGCTCTCAGGGACCAGCAGCGTCCAGGACTCCTGGGGGCTGGGCTGAGAGTCCTAGAGTCCTGCAGGGCAGGGTCGGGGTGCAGCCCCAACTGCTCAGACATCTTGGTGACAGGAACTCAGTCAGCCCCTTCCAGAAAAATCTCAGCCACACGCAGGGGACCCAGGCCACCGCCCCCTCTGTTCAGCCTTTGGTCTTTTTTCTCTAAATGGAGGTCTTTGTAAGTGAAAAGGTCGCTCTACCACTAAAGAGGAGGCCAGGGCAGCAGGGCTGCCCACGGGTTATGTTGGGCACAGCAAGAATCCTGAAAAGGAAGAGTGGATGTACTCTGTGGAATAGAGTCCGTTGGCTTGGTCTGAGGGCATCTGCACCCACACCTGGTCATTGGGCCGCAGCTGGAGCACAGCGCCCCCAGATGCTTGGTCCAGGTAGCCCTTCTTGTATTCATCGTAGGTGTAGGTAGCTGGCACGTTGTTCTTGTACAGGGCCACCCACACATTGGTGCCCTTGACATGCACGTGGTAAGCAAAGTAGTAGACGCCCCCCACGGGGCAGGTGAAGATGCCGGTGGCCGGGTTGTAACCACTGTGGCCGTTGTAAAGAGTCCGGTCAAACCGCACGGGCATCCCCGAGGCAGGGAAGGGTGAGGTGAGCACCGCAGTGAAGGCCGGCGTGGCGTGCGCGGAGAGCTCTCCCAGCCCGAACTGTGGCTTGCCCCCCTTGCCCAGCACAGCGCCCTCCACACCACCACTGGGCAGATGCAAGCCCGCGATGCCAGTCTCGTCAAAGGCCCCTGGGGCGCCAGGGGGGCCGGGAGGCCCGGGAGGCCCAGGAGGCCCCGTGAGTCCTGGAGAGCCAGGGACACCAGGGGGCCCTGTGGGCCCAGCAGAACCAGGCTCCCCCACCTTCCCCTCTCCAGGGGGCCCTGGCAGGCCTGGCTCACCCTTAAGGCCTGGAAGACCCTGCGGCCCTATAGGACCAGCTGGACCCTGCAGTCCTGGGATTCCCGAGGGGCCCCGCAGGCCAGGCTGTCCAGGGAGCCCCAAGTCGCCCTTCTGCCCAAGGGCTCCTGCCGCCCCTGGTCCCCCAGGGCGACCTGTGAAACCAGGCTCACCCTTGGGCCCGGCTGGTCCAGGGGGTCCATGAGCACCAGGAAGTCCCCTCTCGCCTGGAACCCCAGGTTTTCCAGCCAGTCCACTGGGCCCTTGGTCACCCCGAATGCCAGGCACTCCTGGGGGTCCTTCGGGACCGGCCTCCCCCTTTGGCCCAGGAAGCCCACGTCTACCAGGAAGCCCTGCAGACCCAGGAGGTCCAGGGGGCCCCCCGAGGCCCTGTGGGCCCTGCTCTCCTGGCTCCCCATCCTCCCCTGGCTCACCCCTGTCCCCCAAGAGCCCTGGGACCCCAGCTGGCCCCCTGTCCCCTTTGGGGCCTGGCAATCCTGGCATCCCATAACCAGTGGGGCCTATCAGGCCAGGGAGACCCCGGACCCCTGGCTCCCCTTTGGCCCCTACTGGGCCTTGGGGCCCGGGCAGCCCCGCTGCTCCTGGCACACCCACACCATCTACCCCAGGGGGACCTTTTGGACCCACAGCTCCTGGCTCCCCCCTCAGGCCTGGAACTCCAGGAGGCCCAGACTCCCCTTTTTCTCCAGGGGCCCCAGGTAGCCCATCCAGTCCTGGTTGGCCCACACCAGCTGGCCCCGGGAGGCCAGGGGCCCCAGGGGCACCGCCCTGCCCAGGAGCCCCAGGCAGCCCTGGCTGGCCCACTCCATTATCTCCCTTGATTCCTCGATCTCCTGGGGGTCCAGGTTCTCCTTGGGGCCCTGGCTCTCCCCGGAACCCTGGGGGACCTGGCACCCCCTGAGGACCTGGTTTTCCAGGAACAGTGATACCTGAGGGGCCAGGAAGGCCAGGGGGTCCTGGGGGCCCCCGGAGGCCCTGGTCTCCTCGTATCCCTGGCTCTCCCCGAAGCCCCGGCTGTCCTGGTGGTCCAACCTTGCCAGGGAGTCCAGGAGGACCAGCCTTTCCCATGCGAGAGAAGCCAGGGGGGCCGGCAGGGCCAGGCTGTCCATGGAGCCCTGGCTTTCCGGTGCCTGGTTTTCCTGGGAATCCAGGAGGGCCGGGGGGGCCCCGAGGCCCAGGTTTTCCAGGGGGGCCTGGCTCTCCTTTGAGGTCCATCGGCAGCAGAGGTAGAGGCATTTCTGAGAGAGACAGAGACAGAGAGAAAAGGGGGCAGTCAGAGGTTGACCCCACCTACCCACAGCAGCGTGCCCTGCACTGGGCCGCAGCGAGGTCCTGTCTGCTCGGTGAGACGACTCCCAGCTGCCCTCTCTGCGTGCTCTGCCCTCCCATGGTCATTCTGGGGGCTGCAGGGTATCCTTACCCAGAGCTCCCAGCCCCCAACCTCAGTCAGGCTGGGCCTTCGCCAGAATCTAACAGGACTTTCACCTCTGCCTGACACTAGGTGGCACCAGCTGCCCGCCTTAAAACCAGCTGCGCAGACCTCCCCAACTCCCCGTAACCGTCCCACCACCCCACCTGAGGACCGCCTGTACCCTCCAGCTGCAGCTCACGTCAAGGCCCTAGACACCCTCAGGAAGAGCAGTGGGCATGGGAACTCTTGGGTGAGGGTCTGCGAGGGTCCAAGGGAGTCATTTTGGGGGTTGGGAGCTGCTGAGGCGCTGTGGGACAGGGAGGTCTCACCCAGGTACTGGCCCTTGCCCTCGCGGAAGGGCGGTCCCAGGGGTCCTTTCTGCATGGGCTGCACGAACTTCACTGGGGCGTAGCCTGCTGCCCCCCCAGCGCCGCCACCACAGGACGCCCGTGGTCCGCACGCCAGCAGCAGCAGCAGCAGCAGCAGCAGCAGCACAGACAGGGGCCTCAGAGCCCCCTGCATGGCGTTCCCGGTGTGCTGCAGGGAGAAAGGAGAAGGGTCAGCAGGCCAGGCCTGGGGGTTGGGCGGCAGCCCCAGGAGCTCCCACAAAGCTCTGGCTCTGGATAGTACCCGTAAGCAACTCCCAAAGCCGGGGGCTCTGCAGAGGCTCCCTCCCAAACCACCCCCAAGCCTTCAGTGGCTCCACGCCCGTCACCCCTGCAGGCCCACGGGCGTCCCAGGACCACAGTTCCCCCAGACAGGCCATGGTGTGGCCCGGGGTGCCTCCTAGGGCACCGTCCGGCCTCGTGGCATGTTCCCTGCTAAAAACCTTTGATGATAACCCTCAATACCATTTGCCAGGCCCCGGGGCGTGGCCTTCAGAGACCTGAACTCAATCTTCAAAACACTTGTATAAGTTTTAGTTTTATTTATTTATTTATTTATCTATCTATCTATTTATCTAAATATCTGCAGTACCGAGAATCAAACTCAGGTCCTTCTGCTTCCAAGGTAGGTGTGGTACCACTTGAGCTAAATCCCCGGCCCCTCAACACTTATACAAGTTATCACCGTTGTCTCCACTACCAGGTGACAAAAGCACTCTCATGTCTCTAGGAAACAGACCCAGGACTTCTTAGGTGCAGGTGACTGTCATACTGGTGCCCTTCTGGGCTCCTCTGGCCTCCAGGAGAAGGTAGCCAACGCTTTTGTTTTGTTTGTTTTCCTTCTGATACCGGAGGATTGAACCCGGGGTTTTCTACACTGAGCTGCATCCCCCACCCCTCCCTCTTTTCTTTCTCTAACATTTTGAGCTAGCTCTCCGTGTTGCCCAGATGGGCCTTTCTCTTGCACTCCTCCTGCCTTGGGCTCCCTGGGATTACAGGTGGGCACCCCTGTGCCCAGTGAACCAAGGCCTTCTGATCTGCTCTGTGCCTGTGACAGCACCTCTACAGCCCCCCGCCCCATCCCCCTCTGCAACCCAGGTGGCTTTAGGTGAGGCCTCCGCCCTGACAGCAAGGCATGTGTCCTGGGCAGGATTTCTACAGTCTCAGCCCCCATTTATTTTTTCTGTCTGTTGTCCTGGGGAGTGAACTGAGGGCCTCACACATGCCAGGCAAGTGCTTGACCACTGAGAGACACCCCAGTCCTTAGCTTCCCTTTCCGCATCCATAGAATGGGTTAATCATCGTGTGGGCTTCCTGGGCTCCTTGGGCAGCTGAGTGAGAGCTGAGGCCTGAAGTCCTGAGCCAGGGCCTGCCCTGAACCCCGTAAGTGTTCCCCGTCACACTGAGCCTCCTGGAAGGAGAAACCTCAGAGCTACAAAGGAAGTAGGGTGGAGCTACCATGCGAACCCGAAGCCAAGTGGCAGATCCACCGACCTTCCCAGGTGGCTACCTTCATTCCTGCGGAGCTCCAGCGGCCCTGAGCTGGGACCTCAGCCCCTACCAAGGGGGTCTTTGCTCCCCACAGGCCTCCCTGGGCCCCAGCTACTGCCAGGTACAGGTTCCCAGGTGAAGTGAGGGCACCCAGTGCACGAAAGGGAATTTTCTTCAGAGGAAAATCCAACAGTTCCTCAAACGATGGGCCGGCTCTGAGCTAGATGCCGTATCTCTCTTGTCACAATGGCCCCAGAAGCAGGTTGTTAACTCACTTAAAAATAACAGGTCTACAGCTGGGATTTACTCATTGGCACCTTGCTTGGCTCAAAAGCACAAGAGTCTGACTTCGGTCCCTGGTACCACAAATCTAAAGGAATAAAAAAGTGAAAATAGGGCCCAAGATTTAGCTCAGAGATTCCGGCACCTGCCTCGAAAGCACAAGGTCCTGAGTTCGATCCCGGAAACCACATACAATGCTGGGCGTGGAGACTCAGGCCCACCAGCCATCAATACCACATACCACAGTGCCAGGTATGGTGGCTCACACCTGTCATCCCAGCACTCGGGAGGCAGAGACAGGAGGATTGCTGAGTTCGAAGCTTGCCTGGGCTACATAGTGAGCTCAGGGCCAGCCTGAACTACAAAGCGAGACCCTGTTTCAAAAATGTATAAATAAAGAAAGAAAGAAGGAAAAAATTGAGGCAAAATTTTTTGCACACAGGAAAGGTAAAACAACTTGAAGAGAGGGAGATATGGAAATAAAAGAAGTGGCAAGATGTATCATGTACAGGTGCAAATTCTCTATAATGTATCCCTTTCATTATGTATATCTGAAATGTACCAATAAATGTTTGCTTAAAAAAAAAGAACCAAGGGCCAGAGGGTTAGCTCAGTGGTTCCGGCGCCTGCCTCGCAAGCGCAAGGTCCTGAGTTCGATCCCCGGTAACCACATATAATGCTGGGCATGGAGACACGCCCACCAACAATCAACACCACATACCACAATGCTGGACGTGGTGGCTCACGCCTGTAATCCCAGCACTCGGGAGGCAGAGACAGGCGGATTGCTGAGTTCCAGGCTTGCCTGGGCTACATAGTGAGCTCAGAGCCAGCCTCAACTACAAAGCGAGACCCTGTCTCAAAAAAAAAAGAACCGAGCATGGTGGCTCATACCTGTAATCCTAGCATTTGGGGAAAAGAGGCAGGAGGATTGCTGAGTTCAAGGCTTGCCTGGACTACATAGTGAGCTCAAGGCCAGCTGGAACTACAAAGCGAGACCCTGTCTCAAAAAAATAAAAAATAGGGCCGGAGATTTAGCTCAGAGGTTCTGGCGCCTGCCTCACAAGCACAAAGTCTTGAGTTCCATCCCCGGAAACCACATACAATGCTGGGCGTGGAGACTCACGCCCACCAGCCATCAATACCACATACCACAGTGCCGGGCGTGGTGGCTCACGCCTGTAATCCCAGCACTCGGGAGGCAGAGACAGGAGGATTGCTGAGTTCGACGCTTGCCTGGGCTACATTAGTGAGCTCAGAGCCAGCCTGAACTACTAAGCGAGACCCTGTCTCAAAAAAATAAAAAAATAAAAATAAATAAAAAATAAAAAGACTGGTCTAGGTAGACATCTATAATCTCGGCACTTGGGAAGATAGGGCCCAGGAGTCTGGGACTAACCTTGGCAGTAAAGTCAGACATTATCTACTGAAGAAAAATCAAGCAAATGGAGGAGAAAAGGAAAAAAATCCTACTGTGTGGATCTAGCTCCTTTTTTTTTGAGACAGGGTCCCGTTTTCAGTTCAGGCTGGCACTGAGCTCAGTCTCGAGCTCACAGCAGTCCTCTTGACTGCCTCTCGAGTGCTGGCATTACAGGCGTGAGCCACCACGCCCGGCTCGTTTTGTGTTTTGAGAGACCTCTGCTTTGGGCCTTCAAGAAGGACACCATGGTGAGAACTCATGCCCTATAATGTGACTCCCCACGGCGAGCGGAAGCCCTGGAGCACAGGCTTCACTCCCCTCCTCAGCTGCACACTGTCGGGGCAGACCGGGAGGCGAGGCCCTGAGAAGGGCCGGTGACGCCACCCACATGGGCTCCAGCAGGGCAGGGCCCGGAAGTGACCTGGACCAGGGTGGCAGGTGCCAGGCAGCTCGTGTCTGAGCCCACCCGCTCCTGCTCCCTCCTGCTCTCCCAGCCCTGCGCTCGAGCTCACACCTGCAGAGCCAGCACGCCTGCGTCCCGGCCGCATGGGAGGACGGGAGCAGAGTGAGGAGCAGCTTTCAGCTTAGGGAGGCCAGCGCCGGGGTCGTGACACTGCCACAGAGAGGCCAGGCAGACCCGGCCCTGGGGAGGCCTGGCCCCTTCCTACCCTGGGCTACAGGGCAGTGGAGTTCAGCCAAAAGGGGGGCCAGGCACAGAGAGCACCAAGGTGCCAAGCAAGCAAGGGGCAGGGCCCCCTAGCAAGGTGCCTACATTTTATCCCTCCTTGGTAAGGTGGGTCCTCCAGGAAGTATCGCATAACCCATGCCCTGTGGCTCTCAGCACCTTCTACCTGGTACTGGGGGGGGGGTGCCCACATGTGTGCACAAGAGGTCAGATGTTAGGACCCGGGCAGGTATTCCCACAAGGAAGCGAATAAATGAGGCTCACAAGCCAGGTGTCGGTGCCACGTAAAAGTTCTGGACTGAAGATATTTAATTCCCAGTGTCCAGGGAAAGAGATGGTATGACAGGTGCCCGTTCTATAGATAGGAAGACTGAGGCTTAGAGCAGCATAATGATGTGTACACTGACCAGAAAGAGCAAAGGATGGAGGAGGACAAGGGTGGAGAGGGGGCCAGGAAGCAGAGCGGCTGGGAAGGCGGGCAGGGGGAAGGAGGGGACTTGGGGCTGGATGAGGTCGCTGGGCTCCTAGACAGAGAGCAAGTCAGGACGCGCAGGGCGGGTGTGGCGGGGGTTGAAATGAGGAGGGTACCGAGGCTGCTCCAGGAGGCGCAGGAGGAAGTGGCGCCCAGCTCGGCAGCCAACCGTGCCAGCCCGCAGGCCCCGCGCTCCGGCTCCCTGGCGCTCTGCTAGCTCCCTCACTCGGCCCTGGACACCACCGAGAGCCCCACCACATGGGCCCCACTGCGCCTGCGCCCACTGTCACGGCTCTGGGCTCTCCTGTCGTCACACTACCCTGCTCCATGCCCAGCACAGGGCCCAGCGGGCACGGCGACGATCTGAAATGACTGATGAGCTCAACCGGCCGTCACAGCCACCCCCCCCCATCCCAGGCCTCACATCCGTCTCCAGCCCCCCCCTCTCCGGCCCTCGACTTGCGCTCGAACATCAGCCGAGCGTTCTCGCCTGGCTTCCTCAGACGCCTCCGCCCCGGCTGCCGTCACTGCCTCCCCACTCACTGCTCAGTGCCCCCCAGGCCAGGTACCCAGGCCAGAACTGTGGGGTCGCTTCTGACCTTCCTCCCCCGACCCACACAGTGCCCTGGCGCCCTTCCTTCCAGCCACCTCAGCAGGGTGGGGCAGGGGTCTGGCTGGGTGTGGTCTACACATCCCGACCCCGGGCCCAAGGGGCTGAGGCGAGAGGCTCAGAGACCGGAGGCCAGCATGGAGAGTGTTAGCAAGACCCGGCCTCAAACCAAAGCCACCCAGAGCGGCACGTAGCTGTAAACCCGGGACTCTGGGCTGCTGAGGCCGGGAGCACCGCAAACTGAAACCCAGCCTGGGCGATGCAGTGACGCCGTCTCAGAACAGGTCTGGGGCTGTAGCTTGGTGCAGAAGGCCCTGCGTTCAATCCCCGTCACCACACACACATGCATACATACATATGTGCATATATACATTTGTAAATAAAAATTTGAAAGGGGAAAGGGATGAAATTCAGTGGCAGGGGATCCCTGGGCTCAATCCCCAGCACCGAAGAGAAACAGCCCGCCGGTAACTCCGTCAGTCCTTTCCTCGGACCCCGCAGACACAGCTCACAGGGCCAGAGGGGCTCACGCAGGCTGGGAAGGAAAGCGGTGGGGACAGCAATGGGCTTGTTCCTTCTTGACCCCACGTGCAATCCCCAGCATGGGCTCAGGAGGAGGAGCCTGAGGCTCAAGCCAGCCCTGCCAGGGACTGGCCGTGTGACCTTGGGCAAGTCATCACACTCCCTGGCGACCTGGGCAAGTGAAGACAGGAAGGAGGCAGCACTGGGAGGGGCACGGGGCCTGCCCGGGGTGGGGGCCTGGGGGCGCATCCAGGAGACGCTGATTCAGGGGATTGAGCAGGGGCGAAGGCAGGGTAGACACGCTGTTTGGACAGCTGCAAGTCCTTAACGGGGATTTCCCCCCTTTTCAACAAATCCCCGTAAAACAGCCTTTCGTCCAAGTCAGCGTTTTATGGCAGCCTGGCCTCCTCCCAGGGAGGCTGGCTGGGAGCGGGTGCTCCAGGGTCTTTCGGACCAAGAGGGCAAATGAGGCCCAGAGAAAGAAAGGCAGAAAGAAGCCCCTCCCCCGGAAGTGGCAGCAGGAAGCTGGCATCGCTGACAGTGACCTTCTCTCAAGGGGTCCTGACCGGCAGAAAAGGCCCAAGTGATCCTGTGGGACTGAAAGAAATGTCCACTCCCACCCCATTTCACAGATGAGCTACCCAGGTCCAGACAAACAGAAGGGTTGTGGAGGTACAGTGTCACCTGCTTTCCAGGGGACCACGCAAGCGTGAGCCAGACATGGCCTGGCAGCCCCCTAGGGAGGGTGGGCGGAACCCGCCCCTCGAGGAATCCTGTCCCCCAAGCCAGCCGTGCAGTGCCGAGCGGTGGGAAGGCTTGGGGAGCTGGCCGGCCAAACCACAGGTATGTTATGAGATGCTTCCTGTTGTGGAGACATTTCTGTGGGATCCACTGCCCGCGGCTCGCCGCCGCCTGTCTCCCACCCCCACGCTCCCGCCTGGTCCTCTGCTCTCCCTGGTCTCCGGCCCTGACTCCACTCTCTGCCCTGCCTGGGCGCCTCACCGGTTGAGGAGCAGCTCTTGCTCGGGCTCTGGCTGGATGGGATCCGGCGCTGGGGGCCCGTGGCCTTCCTAGGTGTAGGCAGCACCCCCGGCCTCCAGCTTGGCTCCTCACAGCCAGGTGCCTGGGCGCGTGCCCCAACTCTGCATCTCAGGCCCTCATCAGTATGACCTGAACCACGTCTGCCAGGCTGCTGCCCTGTTCTGCTCCGAGCTGGGCATTGTCCTCCCTTCAGACTAACCACATACCCTCCTGTGCCCCTTCACAGACAGGTGACGCTACCACAGGCCCCAGCCTGCTGAAATGAATCCCTAAAGTCCATTTTTGTTTTGTTTTATTTTGTTTTTTGAGACAGGGTCTTGCTGTAAAGCCCCAGGTGGTGTCGAAGGTGGGATTTTTCTGCCTCAGCCTATAAAGTGCTGGGATGACAGGCATGTACCACCATGCTTTATCTTCTGGCCTCATAGACCTTTTCTCTGGCCAGGGGCCACAGAGCCCACCCAGGGTTCGGGGAGGGCAGAGAACCTGCCCGCTCACCCCGTCTCTCCCAGGCCTTTCCCAGCCTCCTCTTCTTGCTTCTCAGGGGGCCTTGCCTACTTCCCGCCTCTCCGTGCACATGTCTGCACAGGCCTGGCTCTCTCCCTCACTCTCACCAGCCAGGGTTCTGGAACAAACTGTCCAAAACCCCTCTCCACAGCTCCTTCCACCACCAGGCCCCTCCAGGTCCTTGCCTGTCACCTGGGCTTCCCGGAAAGGCTCCTCCTCGGGCGCCCTTCAGGCCTCTTCATGGCTCCTCCCTCTGGGTGTTTCTCCTGTGGTTTTCGAGTTCCATCCATCCCCAAGGACTCACATCTGTCTCCAGCCCCCCTCTCTGGCCCTCGACTAGTGTTCAAATATCAGCCAGGCATTCTCGCCTGGCTTCCTCAGACGGCTCCACCCCGGCTGCTGTCACCTCCTCCTGTCACTCACTGCTTCCTCCCCCCACCCAGGTACCCGGGCCCAAATGGTGAGCGAGCCTCACCCAGACCCACAGAAGGGCCCTGGCGCCCTTCCTTCAGCCAATTCAGCCCCTAGTCATCGCCCTTCTGGGTTCCCTGGTGTGGTAACCAACCTGTGTAAATATACCTGATATGCTCCTTTCCCATCAACCCACGGCCGAATTCTGTGGACTCTGCGGCCTCCACATCTCTGACTTCTGTTCCTTCCCTACGGGTACTTGGCCAAAATGCGGCCTAGGGCCTCTTCTTACTAGCCTCTCAAACTTCCGCCCGCCTCAGAACCTTGGGGACAATTATAGGTCACGAAACGTGATCTCTGCACCAATCTGTCTCTCGGGTGGGAGGTGGGGCCAACGTGTGCATCTGAGCGGCTCCAGATGATGCTGACGCCGTCTATGGCACTCTTCGGCACAGCTCTGCCCACGGCTCTTGCCTGCTCTGGCCTCTCCAGTTCTTCCTGACATGACGGACGCCATGTTAACCTGCAATTCCTGCGGCATCCAGGAGGAGAAGCCACCTCAGATTCAGTTGTGGACGGGTTAGGAAGCAGGGACCAGCTCGTGGAAGTAGGAGCCACATGGGTGGGTACCATGCTGTGTCCCTCTCCTCATGACCTCGTCACTGAGTCCAGTGCCCGTGTGCCTTGGGCATCTATCTCTACCCTCTGTCTCATCTGTGCATCACTTCCATCATGGGCTGTCTTTCTCTACCCCCTCCCATGTCCTCGTGCCAAGCTCCTCAACTCCACAGCTGGCAGAACCTTCTGGCCCACACCGCATCTCAGATCTGTGCTGCCCTCTCTGGGTGATGCCCATGCAGCTTACAGGGGCTGGAAGACATGGAGGTCTGCTGTCCCCGCCGAGTCACTGAGAGACTCAGGCCCCCGTGTTCAGACGTGTAAGTGAGGCTGCTGCAAAGAGCCGCTAGGATCTAGGAGGCTCTCTGGGGTCCCCTTGTCTTCCAGGGAGGGGCAGGACAGGAGCACACTGCTCATCGCTTCTGCCCTACCGAAACCCAGTTTCCGTTCCATTCTAACCCAAGGATCTCTTGCCCTGGCAAGCATGGTGCCCAGACCAACATGGGACCCCAATTTTGGAAGCAGCTTTAGAAGACAAGTTAGAATTTGCCAGTCCCTAAAGAAGGTGACGGCTGGAGTGTCCAGGCCGAGAGACAGCAAAGGTCTGAACAGCAGGGACATCCAGGAGGCGGCGAGCCTGGGTGTGGAACTCAGGAGATGAAGACGGGATGCACGTAAAACGCAGACTCGAGGCCTGGGCTGCTGCAGACTGGCCAACAGCCGTGCACTTGCTTTGGGGAACGCTCAGACTTAGGGACTGAGGAGAGCCCACGATCCCTGGACGCCACCCTAGACTTCTTGCCATCTCCCTAGAACCACCTTTACCTGCATTTGGCCCTCTACCTGGAATGGGCTTTTCTGCCTTCCTCCCACCAAACACTACTCCTCATTTAAAACTCACCCCAGGGCCAGAGATTTAGCTCAGTGGTTCCGGCGCCTGTCTAGCAAGTGCAAGGCCTTGAGTTCAATCCCTGGTACCACACACCACAGTGCTGGGCGTGGTGGCTCATGCCTGGAATCCCAGCACTCGGGAGGCAGAGGCAGAAGGATTGCTGTGAGTTCAAGGCTTGCCTGGGCTACACAGTGAGCTCGGGGCCAGCCTGAACTACAAAGCGAGACCCTGTCTCAAAAAAAGAAAACTCCAAGTACCTCCCCTTCCAAGCAGCCTTCCCTGCCTCCCTCTTTGGGGCCTGCACTGCCCTCCTGCCCTGGGTCAGCTCTCCCAGACTGAGACTGGCACTCGGCTTGTGCTCTGACCACCCGATTCCCACAGTGGCCCACCCCGCGGGGTGGCTTCTTCAAGGGCTCCTTCCTCCCACAGGTGACAGCCTCTACTTCCCAGCCCCCCCTCCCGAGCCCTGCTACTTGGGCTTCTTCACTAAACACCCCAAGGTCCGTGGGGGAGGAGAAGCAACATCCAGGGAAGTAACAGCAGCGGAGCCAGAAGAGATGAATGGGTAGGACCCAGGCAGCTATGGAACCCCAGTTCCCAGCTGGGGCCATCGTTCGCCTCTGCCAGGGCAGCTTCGAGCCCCCCCCCCACCACCCCCAGGCCAGGCAGCGGGAGCGCTCCAACTCCGTCCCTGCCTTCTGGTTCACATTTGCAGCCTTTTCCGGAGCGCCACCCCGGCCCGCTGCATCCCAGCCTGCCAAGATTCCTGGGCCTCCGCGGCTTCCCTGAGTGGTGGCGGCGGGCGAGCGGCAGCAGGAGGGGCCGGACTGGAAGGGGCCTGGCAGGCATGCAACCAGGCCGCTGCACCCAGCCCGGCCAAGCAAACACGGCGGCAGCACCAAGGAGCCGGGTGAAACAGTTCACAGATGTAAAAAGAGCTGGGCCTCCAGGTTGGGCCAGGGCTCTACGGCCCAGCTCAGGGAGCTGAGGTCACCCAGCGACGCTGCTGCTGCTGGGACCTGGGGCTGGGAGAGGCTGCAGCCAGGCCTCGTCTGGCCCGGGAGATCAGAGAGCTGCCCCAGAGCCAGCTCACCTGTGAGGCCGAGGGCTGGGAAGGGTCCCAGCAGAGGGAGGCGGGGCCTGAGGACAGAGTGAGAGGATTCACCCACTCACGGACACCCAGCCTGCTGCTCGGCTTTGGTCGGCGGCCCTGCTAGGTGTTGGGGCCGCCTCAGCCTGGCCTCTCAGGTCCCCGCCCCTCACGCAGCACCGACTCTCCCGCGACTCTTCATTCACCCGGTGCTAACTCAGTACCGCCCGCCAGGTGCCAGCGCCAGGTGCCAGCCCGTGGCTCACCAAGCTCTTCCTGTCCCGCAGCCCAGGCTGCAGAAGCGGCTTCTGCATACCGAGGTCATCCTGCCAGGTCCCTTCTCCACATCAGGTCTGGTTGGGGGTGTCTTTACTACGGGAGAAGCACCTATTGTATGGGGGATCCCAAGGCTGAGTTTGGGACACAGAAATGTCTCCAACCTCCGCCAGCCCTGGCCTGGAGGAGCCGGGGGCCTCAGACAAATGGTGGTCGCACAAGCGGCTAAGAGCTGTGGGCTGTGGAAAGCAAGCAGGGAAGGGTCTGGACCATTCCGACTGCCCTGTGGGACGCCATGAGGGAAGGACACTGGCACGGGACCCTAAGGGCGAGCAGGAGTCTGTAAAGTAAGAAAAGGAACTTGAGGCCACAGGAAGCTGCTTGGCAGACACAGGGAACGTCCAGAAGAGCACCGGGGTTGGGGAGGACACGCGGAACTAAGGCGAGGGCATAGGGGAGGAGCCTAGCATGCCATTCGTGCACTTCTCTGGCGATCAGGGCAGCCAGGGACGGGGCTGCTGAAGGCAAAGGTGACGAAGACGGAGCCCTGGATGGCCGGGTCCCCATTTCTGCTTCTGTCCCAAGCCCTGCTCAAAGCCACACTGCTGTACACAGAAGGGCTGGGCTGGAGTCCAGACTCAGACACAACCCCGGGCCGGACAGGGAAGGGATGCCCAGCCAGTCCACCTGGCAGGGAGGCCTGCAGCGCGTCACTCTCCCCAGCTGCTCGCCTGCCTCTGCCCGCTCCCATGGAAACTCTGACATCCAGCCTTCTCCAGCAGCCCAAGCAGCCAGATGCCAGAGCCTGGGCTTCTGAGCTCCTCTCCAGCGCGGCTGGGCCCCGCCCGGTCCCACCACTCCGGACCCGCGACCCCGAGGTGGGTCAGGAGGCTGCTTGCTGAGCCCAGTCTGGGGTCCTCAGGGTGCTGCTCAGCCACAGCTTCTCTAGCCCAGGTCCCTCCCCACCTGTGCCTGGAGGGGATCGACCTGCTGCATCTTGGCTTTGAAGGACAGATGGGAACTT
>PVIC010018915.1:0-30915 GCA_004025085.1 Thryonomys swinderianus
AAGAATTTCCCATGTGAATCATTAATCCAAGGTTACAGGTTTTGATAAGTTCATTTAAAAACTTAACACACATACCCAGGTATCATTTTGTCGTACAGCTTGCCAAAATCACTCACGGTTGCTAAAAATAAAACAAAAGAGGTACTCAGATTTGAGTTTATGGTAGGTAATTACATTTTTGGGCTTTGTGAAAATCAAGTTAGATTTACAATCTGATAATGTTTTTTCCCAGTAGAATTTTCATTTTATTACTTCCGTCTTCCTAAAGGAGAAGGTCAAAGAGCTTGATTTGTGGAATTTCAATTTGTTTTCTCTAATGGACACAGGAATTTCCAGGAAAGAGAACTGCAGAAAAGAAATTAGAGCAACATCCCTGTACTCATTCGGTTTCGAAGATCTAGACTGAAGACAGAAAACCAAATACTTCTTTAAAATGTGCTGCTGGAGGAGTAACTGGCTGAGTCTTCTGATAGTGACCCTGTATTTTGCCACGCCAGAAGAAATCACTACATCTGCTCCCCTGCTCACTCTCTGGCACTTTTATCTATTATAATGCAATACAAACTTTATGCTAGAGTTGTCTTAACTGTCCTGAAGGTCACAGTTAATTATGACTGTCCACAAATCAAAAGTCCTGCTGACCGTGCCTTGCAGGATTCTGGCCACATGACCTAGCATTTCTCCAGGCCCTCAACCTGTGTTTCTTGACAATCTCCTATCAGCCTCCACCACACACAAGATACATACAACTAGATGCTTCTTACACACATCAAGCCTCATATATTTTCTTCATTTGCATCATGTTTGCTTGCTTGTTTATACTTCTTTTTCTTTCTTTAACTTTTTCTCTCACTCTCTTTTTGTTGCTGACCACATAACTAAACTTTGGCCCAGAGAAATCACTCTTCTTCACAACCCAGCCTGGTTACACCTGCCTTCTGTGAAGTTCCCAATCTTCTATGCTCCCGAGCCTCAGGACTGTTGCTTAAAAATGGCACACTTGCAGGCTTGTAATTCTTGTCATGGAATTCATGCTCCTCTTTTCATCCTTAAAACCTAGTATGGAGCTGACACATGACTGGATCCTTAGGAAGGACTGCGGATGGCCGGATAGAATGGCTTACAGTAGGAATGACGTGTTGCTGCTAAATTCATTTGACCCTTTGTGATGATGTTCACATAGCAGGGGCTGGAATCACCCGTGCACCATTCATTATCCTTCCTCTCAGGGAATTCTGTGCTAAGAACCCTACTTTTTATTTAAAACTTATGTGGGCTTCCTTAATGAGGTGATTTAAGAGACTTCGACGGATTAGCACAAATTCAAGGTCAAGTTTGTGACAGTAAACACACTTCAGCTTAGTCATTGATATCTCTTAAGCAAACAGCAGGTGCCAACCCAGATCTCACTGTCAAGGGACACACAAAAAGAACATAATGGCATCCTATTCCTTGGTGACATGGCTACTATTGAGCAGGGATGGCCCTGCCCAAACGGTTTACATTACTAAGGACCTGAAGAGCCAGCACTGTCCTTTTATGGATTCCTTCCAATCAGCCTTTGAAAATCTATCTCAGGGGATCTGACTTCATGAGAGAAATTAAGTGAAAACTATAAAAAGGATTTTGATTATTTTACAAACTCAAAAAGAAAATATTTGAAAAAATAATTGAAAATTATTTCAAATTTATGAATCTTGCACCAAAATAGCAAATTAATATAGGGAGAAATAGCTATAAATCACCTTATAAGGACTTTTTGTTCTACACAATAAGAAAAGCTTTAAGAATTATAGTTCTGCTGAATTGATTAAATTTATCCAGAATACATAGACCTGTCCTAGAAATGTTCTACCATGATTTTCCTTATTACTCCATGTATTTCAGGTATCATATAGTAATTAATATAAATTAAATCAAATTCACATGATAAATTTACTAGAAATGTTAAAACTCAGTAGGGCATTATCATAAATATTTAACAAAGTCTTTGTTCTTCTATCCAATGACTGTATTTGCTTCTTCACTTTGTAAAGGTTCAGTTACATAAACTTAAAATACAACAGTGAAAGGAGACCCTTGAAGGCATCAGATATTATTACCTCTCCATTTGCACAGAAAAATCTTATTTTCCAAAGTTAACACTTTATTCATATTAATATTCCATGCATATTTTAGAAGACAACCGAGGAATCTTGAATTTACTGATAATATTGTTGGAATAGAGATCAAAATTTGCCCAGATGCAAAATGAGAAGATTGTGTGAGGTAAAAACAATGAAAGCACTTGATATGTAATAATACCTTAAGTGTGAAAAGTTCTTTGATACATATTTATTATGTTAATGCATTTACATAGTTTTTGTTGTTTTATATTTGATGAAATTGAGATTTATAAAAAAGTGATGACAAAAATCACGCAGCTAAAAGCTAAAAATCTGCAAAGCAAATGAAAAACTAGATCTCCTGTATCCCTTCAACCATCATAATTTCCTGAGAAAAATAAGAATTCCTACCAAATGTGTAAAATAATACAAATGCTAAACATGGTATCTTTTCCCTGTCAGATTACATCCATGTTAAAAGCCTAAATCATGGTAAAAATTTGCTTTAAGAGCCCTATCTGAGCTACACAATACACTGTAAAATAAACCTTTTAATACCGTAAAACCTGTTTACACATTTCCCCCTGAAATCAATGAGCACTTTAAATTCAGCTCATCAAAAAGAAGCCTGTAATTAATCCAAGAATTGCTCACCAAGTACTTTCTCACTGTGTTTGGTCCAGTGGTTCAATTTTGTTAAGCGGTTTCATTATTTGCATTCTGTAAACCTGCTCGGGTTCTAAAAAGCCTAACTAGGGAAAACTTCATTAAAAACAAGAAACATAAAAGAGAAAATAATCAAAGCACATTTTCACTTCAAAACCCATAACGTCCATTCTGGTTTTGGTTAATTTTAATTTTAAACTTTAAACTACTTATTTCAATAAATGCCTAAATTGCTTTTTTGCTAATTTTATATTGGGATATTTACCTATAAAGTGCCTTGAGCTCCCTCCTATTAAGAATATGAGCTACAAGATGATAACTGTTTGGTGTAATTTTAAATTAGATAAGATACCCAGAAAAAAGATCTAAACATCCAAATAAGTGCTATACTGAAAAGTTCAATAAGACTCCACAGTGCGTCCTTACATTCTGCAGAGTGAAAAGCAGCAGCAAAAGTACGCTCAGGCCTGAGATTATTTTGCTGGTAATAGTTTTTGATTCATAGTTTATAAGATCTTTAATTTTTATGTTGTGATTAGATATTCATGATGCTTTTCACCATACAGAGGCTCACTATTCAGCATGCTTACAGGCTTGGCGCATTACAGCAAAATAAATTCCCTCCATAATTACTGCTTATGAATTAAGAAAATGAAGACTTATTTAAGTGGAGAAGTGCATTTTCTAAATGGAAGATAGAGATGTGTAAACACACACATACACACACATGCACACACACATGCTCAACACTGGCCACTCCCGCGCAGTCCAAACCGATCACCAGTTTCCTTGTGCCATAGTGGATAAGGGCTGGCACACTGTGACTCTAGTCAAAGAAATAATTGCCAGGTGTGATGCTCAGAATACTTGAGGATACTAATACGATTGTGAAGGTGAGTTTTGATTGGCTATTACTTTATCTTGACTCTTTCATTGCCGTTTCTGTAAATGTTGTAGATTTGCTTCAGGTTAGGACTCTTCAGACCATGATTATAATGGCCATCCTTACTCAAAGAAGATGACATGTTCATTGTATGAGCCAAACATGACAGACAGTGACAAAATGCCAGTGAGTTACCAAAATATCAGGTTCTTCCTTCAGAGGCCAGTGTGAGTTTGTACTTAATTAAAGGGGAAGGGATTTTATGAGGAGCAGCAAATTGGCAATAGCCCCAGAAAATAAAAACTCTAGGGTAATAGCAAAATAATAAAGTACTAGATATGAACTTAGAGTCTCAGGATGAGTTTTAACCTTCATCCTGGCATCCACTGGCTTTGGGACTTTAGCTAATTTCACTGTGTCTCATTTTGCTCATCTGTATAATGAGAGGTGAATAGGGAAATTTCCATGATAAGAGTCGAGACATTTTTTTCTTCTAGATTAGAAAATAGAGTATTTGGAGGAAAGGGGACTGAATGTCAGGAGAAATAACCAATGCTTTTCTGGATATGGCTGACCAGTGCAGGGCACTAAGCACTTTTGTTTGTGGTGATCCAGCAAGAGGAATTATTTATAGAGAACAAAGGTGAGCCTTAGATCGCCAGAGTGGCTTCTGGGGGAAACAGCATCAGAAGACAGGCACAGAAAGTGTTCTGGCAAAGTAAGAAAAAAGTTTAGCAGTGATCAAAGAGAGAATTTCTTCTTTTAAAAACTGACATAACCGGGCGTGGTGGCTCACGCCTGTCATCCCAGCACTCGGGAGGCAGAGGCAGGAGGATTGCTGAGTTCGAGGCTTGCCTGGGCTACATAGTGAGCTCAGGGCCAGCCTGAACTACAAAGCGAGACCCTGTCTTAAAAAAAAAAATGACATATGCATCATACATTCTAGGACTCATTAACATCTTCAGTTTCTCATCCCAGAGAACAAATACGATATTTACACATCTGTGACCTATGAGCGGTAAAGAAAAAAATGTGATGGTAATTTAAAAAAAGGGAAACAAAGCTGTATTTAGGGGCTGGGGCTGTGGTGTGAGTAGGGGAATAGGGAAAAATGAGAGTTAACTCATGTCATATATGGGTACAAATTCCCAATATTGAGTGTGATCGTGATGTGTACATACAATGTACCAATAAAGATTAAAAAATTGACATACGCATTTTCTGATGGCAGGATTCAGACAAGAACTTCCATAAAGGCCAAAATGGAAAGTAAATGATGAAAGTTATCATTGACATTGAGCCTAGGGCAGGACCCATTCGAAGATCACAGGCAAAATAAGCATTCATCTCTAAAAGGGCTGATCCTGAGTACTGCACCCGTAAGAGAATGTCAGACATTCCTCATACTTTTGGCATCTTAGTTGAAAGCTAAGCATTTTGAAATATCACACACTGAGAGAAATAGAATCTCCCCATCCACGATCATTGAATCTCCCTGCTCACTGTCATTATACAGAGTAGCGATTTGAAACAAAATGAAGTTAGACATCCATGATCTCCAGTGAACAGATTCTGGATGATATTTTTTTAAATCATTTCTGTCTTTGCAAGTTCTCAACAATGAATAATTATTTACTTTAATAAGTATGAACATGCTTTAAGAGCAAAGAACATACATTATCCTGAAGCAATTCACATTATTTTAATTGTATGTTATGAGAAAAAAAATCCATGAAATACAAATTCATTAATGCAAATTCTTGTTCAGGCTGGAAGGTTTTGACACTTTACTAAGCAGGAAGAGACTAAGTCTTTCAAAATCATTTAGTTATTTTTAAGTTAACAGGAAAAACAACAAGACCCAACAAGATACACTGAAAACAATATTATAAAACAAAAAGTCTGTATCCTTGATTTCTGTGAGCTTACATCTTGATATCAATAACTTCAGTTTGCTGAAATACTTTAGTTTCTACTCCTTTTCTCCTTATCTTTATAATAGTAATAAAATTGTAGTAACCATCACTTACTATTTGCTATGTATCAGTTCCTCATTTGTCTTTTCATTTAATTTCTTCATGCCCCCAACAAATGATCTATGATGTATATTCAGTTATTCTACCTCCACAGATTAGGAAACTAAGGCATGAATGATGTCTCTGGCATAACTGCCTGTGATCTTGTGCCAGTGTATTTTAGGTCATCTTGTTACCCCATCCTAATGCAGCCCTCTAAGTCATAGTCACATCAGCAGAACATTTCAAGCATATTTTATACACATGTACATAGAGACAGCTTGATTTATCCCTGTATTTTTGTGCTTATGGAAATGGGGAGGGGAAGAAACAAAGGAAAGAATATTAATTTGAAGGCCCAAGAAAGCCTAGCCTAATTCTTGGTTTTCTGTTTTCAAAGTTGTTCTGTTTCTGAAAAACTTGGCTTTCAGCATAGTCTACCTACTATCCTGTAACAATACAAAAGTGAGTCCTTCCATTATTTTCCACAGAAATCCTGCTTTGAAAAAAGAAAATTGACAGGGAGAAAGGACCAAAGATAGAAATAATTTCTGGGAAAAGTCTAATGCCAACCCAGGATATTCAAAATGTTCAGGAATCAGAGGGCTTTTGAAAAATAATGGAAAAGCATGAGCCTCTTTGAACCCCAGTGAGATCAATTTTATTCTGACCCTAAATTTCTATGAAAGTTGGTGACACATATGGAATGGATCATAGTTTCTAAAGCAGAAGCAAAGATGTGGATGCATTCAGTTTATAGAAAAACAGTGCTCTTTGCCACAGGTGATTTTAACATTATACTCAACTTTGAGAAATTTGTTACCTAGAGAATCCTGTTCAATGAATACAGTTGAGCTTGCACATTATGGGCAAATGTGCAGTCCTGAGAATACACCAAGGGTCAAAGCCACAGCACTGCACAGAAGCAGGTGCTGTCCCACTGAACCCTGTCCCCAGCCAGGAACATATTCTTAAGACGCTGGACTCATCCATCATTTTGTTAAAAGTGCCCCTGTCATAGAATCCACACAGCTTCAGGATTAATAAATCATGTAAAAATACAAGATATATTTTGACACATTTCAACAAGGTACTCAGTGCTTGAGCCACTTTTATTTTTCACTGATTGGAAAAATTCTTAGCATGCATATCTAGAAAACAGACCCACAAACTGTAGCAATTAATCCTCCTCAGACCTGAAATTTAAGAACTTCAGAGGGATAAGAATATGGGAGAGGATGAACTGTGGACCATTTTGATGAATCATGTAACTTTCCTTTAGTAAACATTGCTCATGCCATTTTCTTAATTTGCCATTACAGGGTAAAACCTCGCTGGGCTTAAGAGAATTATCTTACTTCCTCATTGCTAGTGCGAGATGTTGGACACCTACAAGTTAAAGGAAGAAAAAGTTTATTTTAGCACACAATCGGCACAGGTTTAAGTTCATAGTTAGCTGACTCCAAGGCAGGGGGGTATTGCAGTGGAGAAACAGCCTGTGACAGCGTAGCAAGCCTCCTTTTCCCTCCTTGTCCAGCCTATTGGTTGGTGCCCTCTGCACTCAGGATGGGCCTTCTCATTTTCCACACCCAGAACTACGCTAAATCAGTCAGTGGATTAATTTAATTACCATACATCCTTCATCCATATGCATGCACCCTAAATCAAGCCACCTTTGAAAAGCCCCACCTACCAGGTTTTACAGACACATTAAGATACAAACCACAACAAGAATGATTAATACATCATTTGTTAAAACCATAACTCTGAGAACCCAAAGCGTCTCTCTCCACTATGTCTTCCAAAGAAGAGAAGAAGGTAAATAGTAGGTTTTTCTTTTGAAACTGAAACTGACAGTTGAATGCTAACAGGAGAGACATCAAAGAAAAATAATAGGTGCTCCCATTTTTCATGGGGAAAAAAATTAATTAATTGCCACTTAGTTTCAAAAGTGAGCAGAGGAAAATAAAACAGGGCAAGGTTACATTGAAAGCTCCCACGCTGGTGCTTTCTACAATCTATCTCATCTCCCTGTAGCAGCAGGATTGTAGCTGTCTTTGCCCCTTGCTCTGCTTGAAGCAGTGATTTCAATTACCACTTGACAATGCAGTGAGATCAGAGCATGGATGACAAGACCTCCTGGAGAATTACTTTGGTCGTTACTTTAGCAGCTCTCCTCTTTGGAGTCTATTTAAATTACAGAATGCCACTGTTGTTATGTCTTGGGCTCTGCATCATAGCAGGAGTTCCAGGGAAACTATGACTTCGCAACTCTTGTGTATCCAGATCCAGCTCATAGGGGTGAGGGGGGCTTGACAGAGATGGGACTGGGGAGCAAAAGTGAGCAGCTCTCGTGCTTTTTGGTTTCTTTGAGTTCAGGATTCTGTACAGGGATATCACACTCTATAGGACGCAGCCCAAAGCTCTGTAGGAGTGGATTTGTGGCTACTACTTCCCACTCCACTGGATATTTCCTGACTCTAGGCTCTTCCACCATTTAATCTGCCAAATATCCTTTTTGGTAATGAGTTGAGTAAGCAAGCATGAATTTCAAAATTAGCCACGCTAGCTGGGTGAGGTGGCTCATGCCTGTAATCCCAGCACTCGGGAGGCAGAGGCAGGAGGATTGCTGAGTTTGAGGCTTACCTGGGCTACACAGTGAGCTCAGGGCCAGCCTGAACTACAAAGTGAGACCCTGTCTCAAAAAAAAAAAAAAAATTAGCCGCACTGTTCAGTAAAATAGTGCCTAAAGTTCCTTAGCCTTTTATCAATTAATTTTTACATGCACTGTATTATCTGACCTTGCCAACAACCCATGAAGTTTGTTTGATAAGTCATAACACCCATTATTTGATCCTCACAACATTGTGAATATTATATCATTGTGAAGTGACTTTTATTTATCCCATTTGAGAAATTACAACATTCCAGAATTCACCCAAATAACTCAGCTATAATGTGGCAAAGCCAAGTCACTAAACCAAGTAATTGCAATTTCAGTGTAGTATTCTTCGAACAGGGACCAATTTCAAACAGGGGCCAATCAATTTAAATCACAAACTAGTTGTTTTTCTATGATTATCTTTTAGTTGTTAAGGAAACAAGATGAATCCAACACACACAGTGTCTCATCAGTAATGTAAAATATCAGAATAAATAATATGAAAAGCAATTTCTTCTTACTTGGAGCAGTCACTAGTGGGAGAATCGGGGTCACTTACAAAAAAAGAAAATAATTAATTTCTTTTTTTCTGTCCATCTCTTTCCTTAGCACCAAATCCCCCAGTGACTCATCAGTTTGTTCTTGAAAGAGAAAAGAAGTTTAAAGTGTACCAGGAATTTAAACCACATGATGCTAAGACAGCTCACAGCACGCTTATCATGCTTTGTAGGTAGAGAAAAATAATTGCCAACAGGAGGACTAGACAGTGCCCTAGGTAACAGCAAAAGAGCGACTGACTCTGCAAGGGCCTATGACCTGTGATCAGAGTCCTTCTTTTCCTTTTTAAACGAATACCGTGAAGGAAATGCTGCTTCTGAAAATGCCTTAATACTTTATGCTTCGGAGGGAAAATATATATATAAACAAGCCGAGGAAGGCAGGCCTGAGGAAACAGCCAGCAGGAACGCTTAGCCTGTCAGAGCACATCAGCGGCCCTGCATCTCGGACGAGGCAGCGCGCATCTGCGAGGAAGCGAAGGGGAGGGAAGGGTGGGGGGCTGCGGGGCTGACAGACCCTGGGGCCGCGTTCAGCTTGGATGTAAATGGTTTCCTCCGGCAGGTGGCTCCGCGGTTTCCTTTCTGTTTGGCAGCCCTGGCAAAATTTGAAGCTCCTTACTGAAAACCCGAGACATTCTCACAACTTTTTTTCACCCAAACAAACGGCCTTTTATGAGGACCATAATTTATTCTAAAGCTTGCTTTTTCGGGGAAAAAAAAAGTAACAGAATTCACATATCATAGAATTAAATCCATTTAAAATATACAATTCAGTGGATTTTAGTATGTTCTCAGAACTGTGCAGCTATCACAAAAATCAGTCTCAGAACACTCTACCACCCGCAAATGAAATTCCATGCCCATTAGCAGTCACCCCTACTCCTCATTTATCCCCAAAATTTCAGTTTTAGGCAGATACTGATCTACTGTATGTCTCTAGATTTACCTATTCTGGACATTTAATGTAAATAGAGTGTATATGTAATATGTAATCATTGTATAGCAAAATATTTTCATGCTTTGTCCATATTAGAGTAGATACCGGTTCTTCATTCCTTTATTTCTTTTGCTAAATAATTTTCCGTTATGTGGATATACCTCAGTTTGTCAATCAACTCGTCACGTGATGGGCATCTGAGTTGTTTCTACTTTCTGGATAACATGAATCATGCTGATGTGAATGTTAATGTAACAAACTTTTGAGTGGACATGTTATTAATTCTCTTTGGCATAAACTTTGAAGTAGAATTTCAGGGTCATATGGTAATTCTATTTTTAAACTTTTGGATGCTTTCTTAGTGTAGCTTTCGCATCACTTTACATTCCTATAAGAAGTGTAAGAGGATGCTAACTTCTCCTGATTCTCACCAAAACTAATTATCTGTTTATTTTTAATTATATAGCCATCCTAGTGGGTGTGACGTGGTACCTCACTGTGGCTTTGACTTGGTTGTGCCTATTGCCTAATGATATAGAGCACTTCTGCATGCATTTGTTGGTTATTTGTTTGTCTCCTTTAGAAAGATGCCTGTTCAGAGTCTTTGCCCATTTTTGGTCAAGTCTATCTCTTTTGAGTTGTAGTAGTTCCTCCTGAAGCTTTTCATATCACGTGTACTTTGAATCAAATTCTAAGCGAACCTTGCCTGATGTCATCATCTTATGGTCAGAGAAGTTGACATGTTTGGATGTGGTCCAACCTGGTTCACTCACCTCTTAAGTGTGAGAATAGTGAAAAGCTCCAGTTCCGCCCAGATGGTCTTTTGCTAACAAGTCTTGGAAGCTCTGTGAGCTTTTGGGTGCAGGGGATGAGACATCCCTGAGGCTACATCACTTCTGTAGTAATTGACACCCTTAATTTTGTCTACTCTCCAAATTTACCACTGTTGGGTAAACACTTATCACCGGAGTTCCTATCACTTTGTTGAGAAGGAAATTACTTTGCATGAGTGTAAACTCTGCTGCCTGAATGCTAAAGGTGTTTTCTCACTTATGCTATTAAGGTTGCCTGCTGAGACCAGCACTTCTTGAAGGAGAAAACAGTAACTTTAAGTGCACTATATGATCTGGAAAACAACATCAGTGAAGGACAAAGCAAATTGTTTCTCCCTCATTTCAACCCAAGTTGCTAACTAGATCTAAAGTTTGGATTTTACTATGACATTCTCATAATTGCACATGTTCTTTGATATGTACTTCAAAGATCTGCCACACATCCCACCTCTCATAAGCCAGTTAACTGCATATCAGAGCTACCTGAAAGACTCTTACAAACTGTATTTGCACTGCATCTCCACGACCAGAGTGTTTGATGTAGCTGATCTGGAGTAGGCTCAGGCACTGTCTCGTACAGTACTCCATGCACCCACGTCTGAAACACAGACCCAGCTACCCCCAGCCTTTCCCTTTATTATCCAATTTAATATAAGAACCCTCTTGTTCTCAGTGGATATCAGACTTCAACATGGATACAAGTCATCTGACGATTTTTTTAAAATGCAGATTCTGACTCTGAGTCAGACTAGGGCCTGAGAGTCTCCATTTTTGTCAGGCAGTTGAACCTGCTGGTTAGCTATTGATTGTCCTCAGAGTCACTGAGCTCCTACCTGCTCATGAGACTTTTCAGTGAAACCTCTATCTTCCCAGATTTAACTTTGAAGGCAGCCATATAATATATGCGCTAGTCCTTTCAAAAATAACTGAAGTTCTACCTTTATTCAGTCTTGCTTAATGTACAGATAAAATAATAAAACTCTACATTAACTTAAGATAATAATTCAGATCCTTTAAAGTGGTCGTAAAAGTAATGAAAATACTACAGAGTTGAATGAATAAGCCAGAGGCTGACTCTATGGCATACTGTCAAAATAACCAATCCTCAGAACCGTTTGCCAGAGCTGACCTTGTGACCTGGGAAACTACTGAGTCATTCTTTCTCGGTAAACTATAGCTAGTAAGAATTAGTTCTGGAGTTCTTAGAAAGATCCTCTATGAATTAAGAAATGCAAAGTGTATGCCATTTCATTGACCTCTGGGTATGACTAAAGACTAGGTAAATCAAAACCAAACCCCAAACCAAAAAGATTCAAAAACAAAAACAAACAAAAAAAGCCATCACATCCCCACTAAAATCTTTCACATGTAGAGATAGAAGTCTTCTCACTGATCCTCCAACTCTTCTTTTGCTCATCTTCTTTCTATAGTAAGAGAAATCTCAGAGAAAAGAAACCATAGAAGAAAAACTGGAGGTTTAAATTGAAAAAAAGAGACCAGCTTCACACAAATTTTGGAGAGATTATATTCTCAGCCCCCACTGATGAAGTAGAGTCTTCGCTTCTTCACTGTTTGGGTCTCCACCAGATATAGAGTCTTTTTCACCTGTTTCAAGGGTTTGGGTTCTTTGAGACCATCAGATTAGAAAGAAACTGAAAAGTGAGGTACAGGTTTGTTTAGCATCAAGACAAGAAAGATACTTCAAAGATCAGATAGAATGATTATCTTCCACTAAACAAACTTGTCTTTTTTTTTTTTGACAGGGTCTTGCTTTGAAATTCAGGCTGGCCCTGAGCTTACTATGTAGCCCAGCCTCGCCTTGAACTCATAGCAATTCTCCTGCCTCTGCCTCCTGAGTGCTGGGATTATAAGCATGAGCCACCACACCTGGCAGTGTGATATGTGGTACTAGGAATTGAGCTCAGAACCACTGAGCTAAATACCTGACCCCAGACTGCTCTTTCTTAATCAAATTCTTCTTCTTTCTCCTTGAAACAGAACTAAAACATACTTCTGCACAAATTTTGGCCAAGAGAAATAATTTAATGTTATCATAAGATTTGTGATTCCTATATTATAAATGTAACTATATAGTATAGTGTTAACTTTAAGTAGTTGCATAAAAAATCAAGTGAATTTTCTTTATGTACTTGATAATAATCATGGTAGTTGAAAATGGCATGACACTAGTTTCCTATTTTTTATCAGTATAATAGTAATAGAGAAGCTATATTGAAGGGCTCCATCTACCCGCTGTTTTAGTCTTTTTTTGTTCTTCTAATGTGTGAATTTAAAGAAATAACAGCTATCTGAATACTTTCCATTGGTAAAATAGAACAGAAAAGTCAACACGGATCTGTTCCGAGGGAGATGGGGGTTCTTGTGACATGGGACTGGTGTGACAGTGGAACAGATGGAGAACCTTCAGGTTCCCTGCAGATTCTCTGGAGCCAAGGCATCCAGACCTTGTGCTGGGGTCTTCACCAAATCAGCACCACCTCACAGAACAGCTCCTGTGCTGGAAATGGCAGTAGGATATTCACCCATTAGGCACTATAAAATGCAAGGAAGAAGTGGCAAAGATATGTTCATCTCAAAGGACATGGGTCACTTCCACCTTTGCTTGGGGAGAAGTAATAGTTGTGTTCTTGAGACAAAAATGATGAGATTACCATGCTTCTTATTTTATCTCTCTTCACTTAGAGGGACAACTCATAAAGATTGACTTCATCCTGCCACTTTTGATTGACTGAAATGTCCTTTAATAGTCACATTTCCTATTAATAGCTTTTCTGTGCAAGAAACTCTAGGTCAATGTATAATTTTGTGGCTCCTCTTGTGAGAGGTATTATTGATTCAATTCCTAATAATTTTGAAATGATATGCTATTATGCAAATGTCCGCTATTTCAGATGTCTTCACAAGGCTCCTACAAGTGTCCTTTTATTCTTCATCTTTCAAGTTCATGCTCATAGTTGTCTAATATTAAGACACTTTCTAAGGATTGTGATCCTAGCAAACAAGGATACTGTAATGTAATCTGTGTAATGAAATACTGCAAACAAATTATATGGGGCTGGATAACTTCATCGCACACATCAGCTATTCAGAATATAGAAAATAAAGCAAGTACAAATTCTATATATTCTCAAAAGACAATAATCAAGACATTTTAGGTTGTTTCTGTTCACTTGTGAATAAGTTATCATGCTGACCTATGGGCCTAATGGCCTTTTTCAGATATAGGCACTCATCTCATTACCAAGGTCACTCCAGCCACCTAGCTTGCGCTTTCTATATTTCTATAGTCTCATAAAATCAGCGATGAAGTTTAACTGTGCTGGGAATATAAGATGGAGAAATGAAGTCAAATTTTTAACGTAATACAAGAAGGAATGGTGCAACATCACTCTCTCATAACGGGTTTGACGGACCCCGCCAGGAAGTGTCTTGGGGACAGGAGCACGGACCTTCCAGGGCTTGGTGCGCTTCCCTCCCTTATTCTGCTGAGGCAGATCACTGCGGTACAAATGCTCTGGGACTGAAGTTTAAGACTACAAGCCTCAGAAATAGAAATTGACACCTAAAAAGCATGAGGTTTTGGTAACAGAGATATTTGTATGTTTTTGTAGGGTAAATTTAATCTAACTTAAATATCAAATTGCGTTCTAAAATAGTAGATTCATCCACCTTCTGATGCCTATTTGTCCTCTTATGCTTCTTCTATTTTTTTTGTATTTTTTCAGACATGGACAAACAATGAAATATTCCATTTTAGTCCATGCAAACTGATTTTTTATATATGTTCAAAATAAATAGGTAAATTCTAGAAAATAGTTTGAAACAGTAGGCAGGAATTGTTTGCTCTATACATGTAACTAGATTTTGTTATACTACTGGTAGTTTTATAAACAGCTACTCAAAAATAAATATTTTTTGCTTTAGTCATTCTAATGTTTAGTCATGTAGTTGTTGTTCTAATGTTGGTCTTTGAGGATAGAGCTGAAAGACAAAGAAAAGATACTTTCATGAGCTCCATCCAATTCCTTAACAGTAATACATATACATATATATATATATATAGATATACATATATATATATATATATATATATATATATATATATATGGGTTTTTTTAGCTGTGAAAAAGAGAGTACATTATGAGCCTCCAAAGGATCAGAACCAATCATTTGATTTTCAGAAAGAGAAGCTTAAGCACTTGACTTTGGGAGCTGGGAAATCCAGAGAACTAAAAGCAGTTCTAATCATGCTTCATTCATAACAGGAAAGAAAAGCTGATGCTCTTTAGCACACATAGGCCTAAAGGAAGTTTGATGGCTTTGACCCATACAATAAAAACAAGACTATAAATCAACTTCCTTCCAGAATATCTAGAAAACTCCACCAAAATTAAAGAATGTTCATTCTGTTAAACATTTGAGTTTATACAAACATACTTTTTCAAATACTTTAATCATAAATGTTTTGGCCAATGTTACTGAAAAAAATTTTTCTTTCAAAGAAAAATCCACATTTCAGGCCTTCTGAGTAAATTACAATACATGAAGTGTTTAATTGCTTAGTTAAAAGGTAACATTAGATCAGGTATTTTCAGTCATCACGAAAGTTACCAGAGTGGGCTGGGAATTTAGCTCAAGTGGTACCACACCTACCTGGGAAGCACAAGGGCTGGAGTTTGATCCCCGGTACTGCAAAAATAAAAATAAAAATAAAATTACTTGGGCTGGGGATTTAGCTCAAGCAGTACTACACCTTTCTTGGAAGCACAAGGGCACAAGTTTGATCCCCAGTTTAAAAAAAGAAAAGAGCCGGATGTGGTGGCTCATACCTGTAATCCCAGCACTCGGGAGGCAGAGGCAGGAGGATTGCTGAGTTCAAGGCTTGCCTGGGCTACATAGTGAGCTCAGGGCCAGCCTGAACTACAAAGCAAGATCCTGTCTCAAAAAAAAAAAAAAAGGAAGAAGAAAAAGAAAGTTACCAGAAGTTGAGATTTGCATAACATTAGAATTTGTCCCACCTACATCCCAGTCACCCACAACCATGGGACCTCAGGGCAAGAACTACTGAAGGCTGGATTCTAGAAAGGATTCCCGATGAAAAACACTTTGGTGTGTAGGTGAAGTTGAAGGTACTGTAAGTGACATATTTACTACAAACCAAACTTCAATTTCTGGAGGGCTGAAAATGACCACTATATCATATGTCCCTGCCCTGCCCACATGTGCTACTCTGACCCCACTTTCAAAACAGCTCTTTCAAGGGCACAACTTCCATCTTTAGAAAGGCAAACAAAACATGACCGACTTTCTGTTTGGGTCTAGTTGGAAAATTTGACTAATCCAACAAGTTAGATTCTAGGACATTGGGTGGAGTAAGATAAAAGATTTTATATTTTCTTTTATGATATATTTTAAAAATATTTTATGATAAAAATATTGTTTGGAAATGGAATAAAGCACAATGAAAGAAAAAAATGACCCTGAAGTCTATCACTCAGAGATAACCTCTGTTAACATTTTATTGTGATTAAAGGAGTCAATTACAAGGCATAACAGACAATTCAATGATGAAGACACATAACACTAAAATATATAATTTTTTCTTTCCTTATGATTGTGATCTGTGTTCTTCTGTTTCTCCTTCTCATGATGATGATAAACCTATTACAATTGAATACTATATTTTGTGCAAATTAACTCTCTGCTCCTAAAATGGGAGCTTGTGCGACCCCTCCAATCCTTCCAGCCTATCTGATACCCAGTCTCGAAGAAGTGCCACAAAGTACAGCTATTTCTCAACTGCTGTTTGTCTGAGATGTGTTAACCTTGCTTTCCTCTGTGTTCCTACGTCCCTTCATTTTCCTCTTCCCCCTGTTCGTCAATTTCTATTCTTCTCTGTTTCAGCAAAACAATATCAGTCAAGGTAATTGATGATGAGGAGTATGAGAAAAACAAGACCTTCTTCCTTGAGATTGGAGAGCCCCGCCTGGTGGAGATGAGTGAGAAGAAAGGTGGGGTAGCTGCTCCAGGGCTGAGCCCAACAGCTTCCGCTGGCCTGTGCTGCCCTGGATGCCTGCACTCTTCAGAACATGACACTACGCACACATCCCTCCGCCTATGTAACGGGGCATAGCTCTCACGCCAGGCTGCAGTGGGCTGGGCCTCTCGTTTCGTCCACCAGTGGTGGCCACTCTGCACATTCTGGGTCTGAAAGGTCAATTTTCAATGCAGTCAGTGAAGCCTCCATTTCTAAGAGAGTTGGTGCAGATTTCACGCCGTGTGAGAATGAAGCCAACTTCTGCATTTACCGTGTTGCTTCGGGATACCTTCTGACTGCTAGCAAAAGCAGGAAGCATTTGTGCGAGGGAGACATTAGCACGTAGAACGTGATGGAGGCCAGCTGAGAGCGCCCAACATGCCCTTTTACATACTTCCGGAGGGCCATGTGGTGCCGGACTTCCCTCCGTAACATCACAGTAACATCCAGCTTGGTGGACATCTACAGCATGAGTGTGTGACTCCAACCATTTGTTTTGCCTTTGTCTTGTGTTCCCACAGGAAGATCATTACCATTAGAATATTTGACCGTGAGGAATATGAGAAAGAGTGCAGTTTCTCCCTTGTGCTTGAGGAACCAAAATGGATAAGAAGAGGAATGAAAGGTGTGAGAGTATACAAAGACATACCAGCGAGAAAGTGTACTCTTCTCTGTCCGTGTCTCCTCACTCTCACACTTAACTCTCTCCTCTTCCTCGGCTTCCAAGTACTAAACACCGTTGCCTTGGAAACTTTAGCAAGTTCCTTTCCCTTCCCTAATTCACAAGTGCACCAAGCAACGCGCATCTTCTCCAAACAGTGCTGACTAACCCTGATTGCAATGAGATCTAATAAGTACTAGAAGAGGTTTCTGTAATTAAGAAAGGACGGTCTAGAAATAACAGAACAAACTGAGCTTTGCTCTGAAACGTAGTTGCAACTGTTAAATCTCCCCCAGATGTCAGTGATGTGAACTGCTTGGTAATTTGTTGGCTCTACCTCAGTGAAGATAAAAAGAAAAATTACTTGATACCTATAAGTAATACCACGTGTCTAATGCCAACTAAGAAGAAATTTCAGAAGAAATCGATAATTAGGCTTCCTTAGCGAATTCAGTGTTCAAAAGAAATCAGTGAAAAATGAAGATCCTTAAAGAATAGATTTACCAACATTCTAGTGCTTATTTTGACATGTTTTTCATATCACATGTGACAATTAAAAGGAACCATATATCTGTATAACCATACTCAGATCAATTTTCTTTAGTTAGAAGGATATGGTTCTTCAGTAAGAATTCAACCTGTGCTTAAGGTTTATTCAGCCTTATGCTCCACAATATTTTGAACTTTACAGAATTAATAAGCTTTAACATATATAGTAAAATCAAAATATAAACAGTGTCCTTATAAGTAGACTTTGCTGATTCACAATTATATTTAGAAAATATTTGAAAAAGAGCTAGTTTTCTTTACTGATTTCCTCTCTATTGCATACGGCCTATATTTGATAAAAAAGAAAGAAATTTTCTCAGGTTTATAAATAATCTTGTGTTCAGAATTGCTTCTAAGACTACTTGTAATTATCTTCTCTCAATCGCCACTTTAAAGAAAATCCTGTTGACTTAATATATTAAAATTAGTATACTATTTATTACTATCTCTTATTAAATACAATTAGTGAGAGTAGTATAGGCAATAAACAGATTACATGCAAGAACTTCTACATTTAAGAAAAATAAATAATCAGAAAGATAGAACTATGTCCAGTATTTGAGGGAATTTACTCTCATTAAACAGAACACTGACCATCAGGGTTTAAAAGGTGTGCATCCCTAACATAATCAAGTCCAAAATGGCACCTGGGGTTTTTGGAATGACCCGAAAAAGGAGCATTTGGGATGATTTTAATGCAGTTTTTAAACAAGCTCCGTAGTCAGTAAATGGAAAGAAAAGAGACTTCAGAAAAAAGCACTGCTGTCTTTCAAAGATGGGATAAAAAATGCATCATTAACATCTAGGAGAAAGCACTTAGTTCCAAAACTGTTCCTACAAAAAAAACTTCCTTACATCTCCAGGTAGAATATCATGGGTAGAGTTCTTTTCAATTGTCATTTTAGTAAAATGTGCTCTCATTGAAAGCAAATTAAAAGTCCTTGGTGGCACTATCTAGTTTTGTATCCACCGTGTGGTTTCCTGTCACTATAAATAAAATTACTGATTTAGGTTAGAAATTACCCTCTAGCGCTACCACCGCTAGAGGAAAAAATAACCTGAAGATGTCAATGAAACATTCCCTGGGAGAAATTTGTCCAGTACCTGTACCCAGCTAGTTTTTCTACATCAAAGTGCTTTAGCCCAGTCTAATGTTAAAGGACCTAAAAATAATTACATATATTTACTCCCCACTCTGTGCCCTGTCAGTTTCTGTGGAGCTGGACATCTAGGGGGAGCATTCTAGTTGTCTAATGTTGCTCAGAAGTCACTGGCCCGGTCAGGACACCCACAAAAGCATCAATTCCTGCCCCTCTTAGGAGTCAGAAATTGACTTGGGGCCAATATACACCCAGATAGCAAGTGCACAGAGAGAGAGGAGAGAGAGAGAGAGAGAGAGAGAGAGAGAGAGAGAGAGAGAGAGAGAGGAGAGAGAGGGGAGAGAGAGGGCTTTACCTCACTCCAAAGTCTTCCAAGAAGTGCAGCCAAAACAGAGTTTCCTAGAATCTTTTACTTACTTATTGATTAAAATGTATCACAGCTAAGAGTCTTGGTAATTTAAGACTTTCCAATGCTCACTAATTTCCAGGCAATACTCAATGAGGAAGACCCTGGCAAATCAAGATGAGAATTAATTTCATTCAGTAATTCTACTAAATTTTATAGTTATATATATTATGTTAATATATATAGTAGAAATGTCTTACTAAATATAAAGAAGTTACATATCTGGGGTACTTTTTTTCTTTCAGTCACACACATTTGCAGAAATTTCTCTTGGGATCATTTCCTTGGAAATATTCCCAACACATTTTCTTGGGGTGCACCAATATTTTAAGCAGTGGCTTTTTACCACTCAAATCGAATCTGCCTGGATTTCTTTCTGCTGATATTCCTCTTGCTTTCATTATTCATCTGGTCTCTTATTCTGTGTTTGTCTTTGTCTATTTCCTTCACAGCCCTGTTATTGAATGAGCTTGGTAAGCATTTCATTTCTTGCACTTTCTTTCCATTTTTTTCTAGTTTTTTTTTTCATTTCTGTTAGATGAGACAGTAGTGTTCTGATTTTTATGTCTATTGATTTGCTAGTAAGATTGTTGCTAAGGGCTCTGGGCCTTTTTAAAATTAATACCAAATCACTTATATTACATTTTTAACTTTATATAACCTGTATAAATGATCAGTGATTTCCTGGGTATGCCCAAGAATTAAGTTTGGTTACTACATTTCACAATTTTAAAGAGTTAGTGATTCCATCATAAGTGAAGCTTTTCACATTCTTAATTATGACTCAGTGAGTTTTATATTTTGGGTGGGTTACCAGTCTGATGTCACTGGTATTTGTTATTTTGAGTAAAAGTTTAATTGTAACATTTACTTATTTTTTTCTTTTTTTTAGGTGGCTTCACAATAACAGGTATGAATTTTTGAAATCTAATCCTATCTAATTTAATTTTTATTGTCTGTTCTCAACGTATTACATTTTAAGTGATTTCTTATTTTTTATTTGCTTTAATAAAGGAAAATACCTGTATGGTAAGACAGTCTTTTAAAAGTTCATTTTCCCCATAAACACTTTCAAAATAAACCAAACCCAAATGCACTTCTAATGTAACCAGCATTAACATTTAGTTGTTATGTACAGTATGCCCTTGCTGATTTTGCATATTTAACATTTTACAAATTAACAATATGTGTGCATTGTGTTTATTTCTAAAAATAATTCATATGTAAAATTTATAACTGCTCACATGTGATACTGGCCAATTTACAGATGCCCACAAACGATAATGTACAATACACTCTGAGAGATGCTGTGTATAATTTCTGACCTCGTCAAAATGCAGGTGACATCTAAGACTGCTCCATGCCTCAAGTTTAGAATCCTAATAACAGAAACTGCTAGGTGGGGAAAAGACAAAGAAGTCCCTTCCCTTCCTAATCTGAGATCTTCTTTGGGAATTTAGTTTTGGTATTAATAACATGGTACCAAATAATATTTCTGCCACTTCAGGTGCATTACAAAGTGCCCCTTAAAAACTCAAAGGCCAACCAAAAAGTTCAAAACTCAAATTCCAAATGGTAGATTGCTAAATTGCATAATTTAGCACATCTCTAAAGCTATTTTCTTGTGCATGGATGGAAAATACTTCCTAACAGCCTCTTCTTTGGGCCCTAAATTTCTTCCCACCTTTTCAGAATCATCTATGCAGATTTACAAAGGGAGCTAAATGCCAAATAACAGTTCTGTCTGAAGTTCAGGTTGAAGATCTGTCAAATGGTCTATATCCTGTATCCTGCATGACTTTTTCCAATGAGTTATGTGAATATCAAAAATTTTTAAATAAAACTGAAAAAAATATTTAGAAGGAAATACTATGAAAATTTATAATAATTAAGACCCCAAGATAGGAATTGGGGTTAGTGTAAACCATTGCTAATGTTAACCCAAAAACATGTAGTTCTAAAGTGATTTTATCCAAAGGAGAACTTTCAAAATACAGGAAGTTTAACATGGACTATTGCTTTCCACTGTTTTCCTCCTGATATACCACTAAGGACAAAAACACTCAGAGATTCTCAGACACACGGAAGTTGAAGGGGTAAAAATGTTAAACAGGGAGGGTCCTCATAAATAAAGGATCCCTTAAAACTGATGCCTCTGAAGCTCTCCCAGCTCTCCAGTTCTAGACCAACACTTCACAGAAGTAGTTAGTTTTCTAATGTCAACTGTTGTGAAAATAGAGCATTACTTAACAGTATCTTTGGTACTACGCAGCCTGGTCATTAGAGGTCAACTAGAAATGTTTGGATAGAATTCCTTGATATCCTTGAATACCTTTCTGTTTTCTCAATCATTGAACATGTTAAGGTTTCACTTTTGAGGCCTTCCTTCTAAGTCTCTTGATCTATCCTCCTTTTGGTGTCTCAGATCATTGAATCCTAGTTTTCATCTCTCAAAAATTATTCACATTAAGTGTCATCTTCTACCCAGTAACACTGGGCATTCCCCTCTTTGGCCACATCTTGCATCCAGGATGACAGAATCACTTGCTCCAAAAGTTCCTACCATTCCAGGTGGTTCACTATGTGTCTCCTGATAACTTGCTCTGTAATAACAATTTTCAATTATTATTATTTCCCCCTCCAGAACTTGAGTTTAATATGGATACAACCAAAAAAGTTCCAAAACTGTCTGGAAATGTCTGCACTGCCCTGCCCAGTTCTGCTTAACTAGAAACTGTGCTATTTTACATTTGCTTTTTCACCTCTCAGACCAGAATGCCCAGGATTCACTCTCTCCTGATGTTCCTAAGGAAAATTCTAAAACTTTCAGTAAAAAGCAGCTTGTTAGGCCCTACACAACTCTTCTTTGAAGTCACTGTGAGTCTTTGAAGTCAAGGTTTTGAGATGCGAGGAAAGAAGAGAAGAATCAACCTCTCTCTTGGACTTTGCCTGCAGCTTTTACACTCTTGTGTAGGTAGGAGTGAATCTCTAAATTTGAAACAGAGTGTATGAAAATTGAAAAGGGTATTTGGTCCACAGCTTAACACAGTTAATTTAGATATCTCCTTAGTGGTGAACAGTAAAGTCTGGAGATGCTTTGGGAATTTGCAAATCTTTACATGTTGTTCTAGGCTTTCTCAAACTGATAGGCCCTTATGTGGATCTATGACAGCTTTTTCTCTTCACCTCCCAGGTGTATAATTATATCTTATAAATTATAGCTCACAGGAGTTTGTAAAGTCTATCATTTTGTCATGAATTTTTTTGTTCTCATTTATAGCCATGGGAAAAGTTTCAAAGAAGTTAATCCTCTACCTCAAATAACCCATCCAAGAGTCACAACCAAGCCCCTGGACTCTGAATGAATAGTCTATGCAGTGACTATCCCAACCCCAGGACTATTTGGTCTCCTTCCTCCCAACCCCTTTATTTCTATGTACATCTTGAATAAATCCCTTTTCAGCCCAAAGTCTAGCTAGATCTTATAAATCCCATCAATAAGAATTCTAGTCAAATGAAAAACAACACAGACCCCCCCCCAGAGGGAAATATAGGCCTTACAAATAGGAATATTTTAGTAAAATTCTCTATTGAAGTTCCATATGCAGAGCAAGTGAGAGGTATTCGATTCCCTAAAATTTCGAAGACATAAACTATCTCTTAGAATTGTATAGTGTTCAATACGCCTCTATAATATTACTCCTCCACTCATAGTATGTGCGTGTAACAGACATAACAATGTGTATTTGAAGAAACTCAAACTGTGAAATTTTTGACGGTTGAAAATATCTTCATCGCTCCAGTGTATAGGCAAGAGGAACAAAGTTCTTTCAAGACTGCTTCATTTTACAACCCAGAGAATGGAATCTCCAAGAGGAGAAAAGTCTTGCCCAAGTTGAGATGGAAAACAAGTAACACTTCACTCAGACAAACGTGTGACTAGAGAGAGCAGGCACTAGTATCCCCATGTTCCATGTTGAAACTGGAGAGACAAACTCCCACCCGAAATGTTAGCACTACCAAACTTCAGAACCAAGACCTCTATCACTACGCTCAGTGTTTTCCAAAGTGTGGCAATGCCTCTGGAAGCAGTAATTTCAAAGACCTGATACTGTATTTCAGACACAAGCAGGAATCTCACTACACCCCACACGTGGGCATGTGACTTGCCCCATGGAGCACCTGCCCTGTTTGTGGGTAGTAACCTCCATCAGTAACCACCAGAGCTCCTCTGTGACCCTCATAGGGTAAAGAACACCACTCAATCTCCAAACTAACCTTGCCTGCAGCCTGAGTGTGATGTTTACCTAACTAATTCCAAGTTTTGATGTCCATTCTGCTGATTTTCTGACTGTCCTCTTGCTAGGCCAACCTGTCTTCAGGAAAGTTCATGCTAGAGAACATCCGATTCCCTCCACTATAATCACCATTGCAGGTATTCATTTCATCATGGGCTTTGAAAATCACAATTGTCAAATATGCTGTGGGTCTTTAGACATTAGATTCCTATATTGTAGCCCCCACCCCCTCTAAGTAATGCAGTGGCTTCCCTGGCAGCCAGACATCCCATAGAATGGCAACAAAATGACCGGATCTGGACACAGTGGACAGCCCAGGCCTCCAGGGAAGTTGATCCATCACCTTCTTCTCAAGTTGCAGGGTGTTCTGGATTTTTTAAAAATATTTCCTCTTATATGAGTGTCTCATCTCAAGTGAAATGATGTTCTTTTAGAAGCCAGGCTGTACGTCTTCCCACATGCTGCCTTTCCTGACAAACAGGTAACACATGTGTGGGGTTCTTTATAGGAGAAATCAAAGAATATGGACAGAGTGATTAGAGGATATAGAGTGTGATTATCATATCCCATCACTAAGTCACTGGATGAGGACAGGGCTGTTTGTGATCTACTCACCACCGTTGCCCATCACTGGACATGATGCTAGAAACATCTGTACCCTGTGGGACTTTCCTCATCCTCACAGCCCGTACTCCGTCCTATTACCGGCATTCATGATATCCAGCCATGACTAGGAAACTGTTCCAGAATATTCCTCAGTAAATAAAAGACCCAATCTCTCCTGGCTACAGTCAAAAAGACCAGCCAGGTGCTAAAAAATGGCAAGTGGCCTGTGCTTTCAAATCTGTTGGCATAGCTCTGATCGAAGGATCAAAATCATCTTGAGCAAATTTTTCCACTGCTGGCTTTGTCCCCTTCTCTGAATTCTACACTGTGTATTAATATTTAAATTATGATAACATTTAAGACTATCAACAGAAGTTCCTCAAACACTGATCTGTACGCGGAAAGAGCCCACATGGATTGTATTATTCCCTAGAGGGACTCTCTCTCACACACTTTTAAGGTCACAGTGATGCTGCTTCAAAATGCAGCCTAAGTCAGAAAGCATTTGAAGCAGTATAATTCTGCCTTTCCCAATCCCGGGGCTCATTAGCTTTGTTGTTCATAAAATAAGTGAGCTCCCCCACTCATGGTTTTACCACAGAATTTCTTCGTGTCATTTCAATACTGACCTTTTATCAGTGGCTGTTAATTTTGCATTTGATATCTAAATCATTTTGATTGGCTAACACTATAATTAAAATGTGATGACTTTTTAAGGTACACGTAGTGGGAGGGGGTGAAGGAGAAGAGGAAGAGAGGAGAGAGGCAAAACTAAAGCTGCAACATGTTATCCCTCTGCAGACATAAGGAACTGAGGTGACCTTGACTGTAGTAAAATGATCTGCTTTTGCCCCAGCGCTCAAAATAAAAAGAAAAATATATATATAACAGTTGGACATCTCTAATGCTGTTAAAACACTTCCCTATTCACTAAGAGGTACCTAAATAGAGAACACTTAAAAAATAAGCTCTCTTCTTTGCCAGAGTCAAAAATCTAGAGGATAAATGGGAATATATCAATATGAATATAGATTGATCTAGTTGTCACTTATCAATGACATGGAAATATAACTGTCTCTGAAATGTTCACAATACTTATCAAGTGAAAATAGCCGTGACTCTCGCATGATATTGTGTCCTTGTACTTTGACTTCTGCCTGCTTGGAAGAATCTCACCCACCGCCTCTTGGCTGCTCTTCCTTTAGTTTCTACCTGGTCAGCTTCAAGCCCAAGGCAAAGCAGTTTGGCTTCACTCCACATGGTCTTTCAGCCCGTACTACGCTATGCTACAAGTCGTTCAACCATATGAATTTCTTCCCCACAGACCATAAATTCCCAATACTGTCACCTTGTAGGAGTGCAATGACATGTTTTAAAATATCTTTTACCGGGCATGGTGGCTCACACCTGTAATCCCAGCACTTGGGAGGCAGAGGCAGGAGGATTGCTGAGTTCGAGGCTTGCCTGGGCTCCATAGTGAGCTCAGGGCCAGGCTGAACTACAAAGTGAGACTCTGTCTCAAAAAAAAAATCTTTTAAATGACAGAAAACATAAAACAGTTTACTAATAGACAACAACAAGCGATACATTCTCTACAGGGTCATAGGCCCTAGGAAAAAGCAGGAACAGTTCACAGAACATGGCGCCATGCTGCTTTATCCCAGCAAGGTCTAGGTCCCTGTCCTTGTCCCTGGAAAGAAAGACTTGACACCTGCAACTTGAAGGAGAGTTTCGCCTTGGCTCCTGTTTCACCCCATAGGTGGCAGGCCCTGAGGTAGGAGGGCACAGGGTCTGCTGAGGGGCGCCGCTCACCACACGGCATCTGAGGGCCAGAAAACAAAGGGAGAAGCCAGGGAGGGGGAGAAACCCTTCCCCACCTGCCTCTTCCAGCCAGGCACTGGCTTCTCAGAGCGCATTGAGCTCAAAAGCAGTGTTGGCCTAGTCAGCCCTTGGGTAGAGCGCTCCTGCAAACTGCTCTACTCCAGACGCCTCTCCAACGAGCACCTGGGGCTTGGAGGGTACATCCAAATATGCGGCATAACAGCACTGACAAGTAACTAAACATGTAAAATAGGACATTATATGAGAGTGTGTATGTTGTGTGTACACAATGAATGTTAAGGAATTAATATAAGGTGAGCATGGTGATTCTAAAGCCCATATTTTCACTCAGGATATTTCATGTTTGAAGAAGAATTCTGAAAGATATGTAGGATATAAATAGATGGCTATGTGAAAGCATTTCCAGGTGGATACATAAATAGGATAAATGGGTGGTTTGAAATAAGAATATAACAAGTGATAGAAACTTTGTGCTTTCTTTAGTTGGAATAAACTTGGTTATTACAATATTTCCTACATTTTTGCCATTCCCATACCTCCTTTACAATGTCTGCTTTGACTGACTGTCCATCACACTATTAGTGACTGAAAATTAGTGTAATTTCCCTTAAGTATAAAGTAAGGTCAAATAATTTCACAGTGGAAAAATGTTATGCAAATCTATCCAGGTTTTATCAAATGTTCCATGCATGAGAACTACTTTATCTTAAAATGGCAGTAACACAAATGTTAGAGACAGGCTCTAAACTTAAGACCATCAAACTAAGCATCTATTCTTGATAGGAAGGACTAACATCTTACTAAAAAACAAAGTAGTTTTCATCTATTGAAGTATTTTATTTATGACCATGTGCCTTTATTTAATACTATGTTCCAAAACTGGTACATTTTGTGAAGTGCTACACACACACACACACACACACACACACAAATTCTCACATCATTTTTCTTTCAAAACATTTCTATTTTTCTACTTAAATTACTCTGAATCCCATTAAAAACAATTTGTTCTATATAAGGAAACTACAAAAAAGTGGTTGTAATAAAAGAGCCTTCCCTAAATTGCTATAAAATTCAAATAGATACACATTTCTTCTCATGGGAATATAATGCTTATTCAACATAAATCTTTAAAGCATCCATGTTCAACTGAAAGTTTAGACAAAGACAGTAATATTACCTACTGCTACAAATACTATGAATAACATTATCATGGATTCGATGACCAGAAAGTAGTGGGAGTCAAAATATAATTGTTTTGAGCTTTGGATAAACTATGCCAATGCCCTTGACTTACACACATAATGTCACAAATCCTAGAGACCCCCAACTAGAACCTTTGGGCTCTTCTTATGTCCTGTCTTCTCAGTTCTACTATTTAAAAATTTATCACTTTAATAACTAAAATTGATCTTCGTGCCTCTCTCTTTTGCCTTTGTTAACATTCAATAGCTCATGAAATCACTTATTTTTAGTCTTCATCTAGTTCTTTTATCCTGTGTAATCACATATCCCTTTAAGAAGAAGTTATTAAATATATATTAAAAAGTAACCAGAACGCTGCGTTCTGCATTTCGCCTTCCATCAGTCTTGACACTGTAATCCAGATGGGGTCAGTGTTCATGCTCATCCGCTCCCTTCTCGGTAAGCAAGTGGCCTGGGAACTACGTGCTACCGTAGTGGCTACAGCAACAAACGCAGCCCCCATAGCAGAGTCCTTTGGCAGAAGAGAAGCCATGGATCTTCAGAGGGAACGAGAAGTACGTCACAGAGGCAAAAGGTAGAAAGCCTGGCAAGGAAGCCCCACCCTTTAGATCACCCCTCAAGCAGCACGCTCTTGTAGGAAATATCAGAGCTGAGGTTTTGGGGTGTTTTCCCATATCATCACACACGAAAGGTGAGGTTCATTCCACTTCTCCCTGTAGTAGCTTGTCTTGTTCTAGAATCCTGGGCCTTAAGGACAAAGGTGACTTCAGAACTATCTTGATCCTCCACATTTTTGTGGTCTTATTCCGTGTGGGATTCATCCTAATAATCTTCATGCAGAGAGAGCCAACTGTGAGCTTTCCTCATTAATGACCTCCTGAGTCCATCAACATGTCCTCAGCACCCACTGTCTTCTCTTGGGATGTAAACAAGATGGTGGCTCTGGAAATAATCACACTCACGTGGTGAGTTAGAATTAACTTCTATAGGCCTCATCCTCACCCTCCCTGTTTACAATGAATGTAGTCCACGCTTTGCTAATGTATTTTGGCTCTGCACCAGAGAGAAGCAGCACTGAACCCCAGACATTTCATGAAAACATGGAGTGGGTGTTTTACTGTTCAATTTGTGATGAGTACTCACAATTACTGTTGCCTCTAGAAAGTGGAGAAGAAGAGGCCAAACTCTTCCATCCCTCAATATCTCTCTTGGACTTTTAATTGTGTCTCCCTTTGGTACAATTATGAAATAAGCTGTGCGAAGAGGCAACTCCACAAACTTGCAGACTGGGTCTTTCTCAATCCCTCTCACAATCCCTCTTACTTTTCCTCACCTGGATTTTTTTCCATTACACTAGAGGTAGTCCTATCATCTGCTATCACAGTGTTATGTTTCTCAGGTTCTGCACAAGGATTCTTGTCCAAAGACTGTTAGATCTTTAGGACTTCCCTCCTCCATAGTTTTCTTGTAGTGAGATCCAAAGATTGGCGAATGAGAAAGAGCTTGTTGTTCACTATGTTGCCTTCCTTTCCCCAGATGAATATGATGACAAACAGCCACTCACCAGCAAAGAGGAAGAGGAGAGGCGCATCGCAGAACTGGGGCGCCCCATCCTGGGAGAACATACCAAGCTGGAAGTGATCATCGAGGAGTCCTATGAATTCAAGGTATGCCAGGAACACAGCACATCCAGGAGACCTGCCACCTGAAGCCAGCTCACGGTGTAGGCCTGAGCTGTAAGATCCACCTGGAAGAAGAGGGAGATGTAATTGCATTGAGAAGCCTTCAGCACCAATGTGGAATTATGGAGTTAGTAAGGAACTAAGAGTTTCTGTAAACCAGACAGCATAAAAGCCAGGACCTGACAGGCAGCACCCATCTTTGCAGAGGGTCAGAGATGCCCCAGAGGGAAAGCTTTGTCTGAAGAGACAGCAACACGAACACAAAGGTGATTCCAAATACTGTTCTGTAGAAGAAACAAGGGTCAATTTGAATGAGATAATAAATCTTTCAGAACAAACCTTTCACACTGCTGGAAATTCAGGACACTGTTGTTTCTGAAGATAGTAGTCTCTCTATGAAGCATCTCATCAACAAGTTCTCATTGATATTTAGTCACCCCCTTCAGATCTGGACCATTTTAGTCACCATAACAAAGTACAATATCTGCAGCTAGAGAGTTTAGAGTTCCAATAAAATTGGATTCCAAAGTTTCTACATAATGAAGCTTATTCTTTAAGAAGTTAAATATAAAGAACTTGGGATGAACATAAAACTGTGAGTTGAAACTTCCCATCGCCCCAGAGCTGCTCCCTTTGCCCCAGCCCTACCTCCCATCCCTTCCACTGGAACAGTCCTAACATCTGAGAAGAGATTTATTGCTGAACCTAGGCTTCAGTTCCACAATGGGACATGAACAGGTGCATAACCTCTTTTGCATTTCAAAATACAAACGCAAAGCAAAGCCATATTTTCTCCATTTGTTTTTCAAAAGCAAACTCATAAAATGAAGATTCCCAAAGTGAGAAGTAGTCACCTCAGTACTTTACCTACATGCTTAGGAACCTCGATACTTTATCTAGATGCTTCACAGTAGTGACTTCTTATCTTCTAGATGGGTCCATTGATTCATTTTTAAATGTAGTTCACAAGTTGAAGTACCCAATAGGAGGCAAGTGAAGAGAAAATTGGCTTTGCAGTCAGTAGGATTTTTAATAATAAAAACACATTGGGCTTTCTCCTTCAGGCCACCAAGCACATATCTGTTAGCTTCCTTTCATTCATTCCCAGAGAAAAAAAGGGGTGGGGCAAACACTAGAAACAAATGCTTTCTAGACAGTCCTTACCCACTGGAGCCCAGTTTTGAGACTTGAAATGTGGCTTATTGCACACACATCAGTAAGTCATACATAGATTCTCCCAGCAGAGATCTATGAGTCGGGGTTTCTGCGACAAGCTCCCCTCCCAGCTCTTACGGGGAATTGTGTGTTTTCTGTCTTAAGGGACAACACTCAACCTTTCCCTTCCATATATCCATGAAGTTAAAAGCAATCTTAGTGATTTTATTTAGCAAGCACCTCAGGATTAAAATAAAAACAGTGTAAACTCCCCCATAGGCTTTACATCGTGTAAATGTTGAATTTAGTTTAACTTAAAAATTTGTTCTTTAGCAGATGTTTCTTGAGGAAGTCTGTGTCTTACCATTAGGGCTGTTTATCTGTTCAGCTGTCTGATGATAAGATGTCTGCTGTGTCTTCAACCTAAGGTACCCCTTTAGAGAGAGCTTCCCAAAGTTTCCACTACATTTTAGAAAAACCACGGTCATTTCTTGTGACACACGACCCAGCACTTTGAGTTGGCATCAGCCAAGATGCTCTGAGTACGCGCTGAGATGTGGCTGAGTTGAGAGAGAAAAGACAGATGCTTATCATGTGGTTCATGTGATTGTGCCCAACAGCAGGCACTGCTACAGCTGTTAACAGGGGCACCAGCATTTCTGCTCACAAGGCTAGAAGCTGAAAGGTCACTGCC
>PVIC010018916.1:0-31133 GCA_004025085.1 Thryonomys swinderianus
TACCCCCCAATAAAAGGCTCATCAAACAGTGGCCAATTGAAATGGATACTTCTCAGAAGAACTACAGAGAGCTAATAACTACATTAAGAAACATTCAACATCACTAAAACAACGGTGAGATTCCACTTTACTGCAGACAAAAAGCCTATTATCAAAAAATCAAATAATATAGTGCTAGGTGTGGCGGTTGATACCTGTAATTCCAGCGCTTGGGAGGCAGAAGCAAGAGGGATTGCTGAGTTCGAGGCTTGCCGGGGCTACATACTGAGCTCAGGGCCAGCCTGAAGTACAGAGCAAGAGCCTGTCAAAAAAAAAAAAAATCAAATAATAACAAATCCTGAAGAGAAGGTGGAAAAAGAAACCCTTCCATGTTGTTGGTGGGAATGTGAACTAGGATTATTACTATGGAAACTGGTATGGAGATTCCTTAAAAATTTAAAAATAGAAATTCTATTTGACTCAGCTGTTGCCCTTCTAGGTATTGTCCTGAAAGAGTTAAAGATACAATATCGTGACCCATACACACCCATGTATGTTTATACATAAGAGAGGCCCAAAAGTGGGAGACCCGCTCACCTCACCTCCCAGGGGGCATTTATGAAGCAAAGCCACGAGGTGAGGCGGGTGGACAGTGGGAGAAAATTGGAGTCAACCAGTAGTATTGCGAATACAGTCACTTAGCTAATAGTGGCATGATGAGAAACGACAACATGGACAGAACCAATAAAATTACAGCAAATATAGTTGCTTGGGTAATATTGATTAAATGGGGATCTATTGAGAGGTCAAGTCACGTAACAAGTCTAGAAGGATTTTCAGTGGGGTCTTTTCCTGAAGGGGTGGGTCAAGGTCTTGGTCCTCCACCCGGAGACCGGTGCCTACTCAGAACGTGGGTCACTGGAGTTTATCCTACACGGGTGGGGTAGTTTTCTCCTTTGGTGCTGCTGACCTCCAGTGGTCTCCTTCATTGTCCTCCGTGTTGGTTCCTTCTGTGTGGGCTTTTCAAGGGCCAGCCCGTCTCACTGCCTATAAGACATGTAAAGAGCGTACCTACCTATAACATCAAAATGAGTTTAAGGGCAGCCTGGGGTACGCAGAGAGACTCTACTTCAAAAGCCACACACATGCAAAATTATTTGTACTTCGGATTTCTCATAGAAGAGAATTCATGACACGACTTAATTTTCAAGTAAGGTTCTGCATCCAGGGCGCATCCGCAAGACCTGATGGGGCGCCGCAGCCTGGTTTCTGGCAAGCTCGTGCACCCGCCCCAGTGCACCCTGAAAGACCGGCCGCTAGCGCCCAGGCTCCGGCCCCTCCAGAGAACACTCTGTGGCCCCACAGAAAACAGCCTGGGATTGTAGGGACGCAAAGACAGTATCTTGCTAACGTTTCATCCTCTGCTTCATTCGCGTCGAGTTTTTATCAGGGACAGACATTGTAATGCTTTACTTGCGTTATTTATTTGAGTTTTGTGCATCATCCAAAAGCACAATCAGAGTCCAGGGTCTGGTCAGGGAGCTGGTCTGTGGAGGTGTGTGAGAAATGGACTTAGCCCGTTTTCCCAGGTTGGACATTTAACACAAAAAGGTGATTCTGTATTAAAATAGCCAGCTAAAACAAATGTCAAGTTCCCTAATAAAGCCAGTTTAAGAGAAGATAGTCTCTAATTACTTCTAATTAATTAAGAGTTCAAAGATCTCTTGAAAACCCAGTGGAAGTGTTTTCACAAACCTGGAGTACTTCAGTGTTGACCTTTTCTGACGTGGGTCCTAAGAATTGATTAACATATTACCTTTTGTTTTTATAATAGCTTCATGGAGACATTTCATATGATCAAACTATATAAATTGATGGTTTTAGCACGTTCACAGAGTTGTGAAGTCATCATTACAACCATGTTTTAAACATTTTCAAACTGGGGCTGGTGCTGCACATCTGTGATCTCACCTCTCGGGGAGACTGAAGCAGCAGGATTGCAAGTTCAAGCCCAACCTGGGCAATTTAGCAACTTATTGAGACCCTGTCTCAAAATCAAAGGTAAGAAAAGGATGAGGATGTGGTTCAGTGTGAAGGGGCTCAGTACTCAGTTCCCCAAAAGGAATATTTTTCCCCAGCCCTAAGAAATGTCTGCTTAGGTGCTTTGCCTATTTTTAAATTGAGTTGCTTGTTTTTCTGTTAATTGAGCACCTTGTATATACTATATAATAATCTCATCAGATTATGGTTTGCAAATATTTTCTCCCACAGTATGGGTTGTTCATTCAATTTATTAATTACTTCTTTTATTATGCAATTTTATTAACATGCATTATCCATAAATATTAGTGGGGTAATATTCCATGCAATTAGTAGGGTAATATTCCATGCAATATTTCGATAAATCTAATCAGCCTTTTTTCACTTTCTCTGATCTCTACTATTTCCAGTCCGGTGTCCTGTGTGTGGCCCCAAACAAGGGCCTTAAGTAGGTTCATGAGGGAGCTGGAAGATTATCCAGTATTTCTTTTAAGAAACTCGTGGTGTGGATGAAACCTTGTACCATATTCAGCAGATTTATGACTTTAAAGGGGATGGGAAGGTTTACGCCTTAGAGAATTACCTGAAATGGAATTTCCCCAAAATGGAACTTATCAGTGACCAAAATGAAAAGGAAAATTTGTTTTATGTACCTTGCTGTCTCTAATAAAAAGTTTAAGGTTTGTATTTAGGGGTCAATGTCAAATCAAAGATTTGTAGTTATCTTGTTTTCCTTTTACCATTGAATACTGGGGAAGACTTTGTTGCAATTTATAATTATTATGCTACAAATACCCTTTGCAAAATCAAAGGGTAATTTCCAGGCCAGATGGAGAGTGTCTGAAGGACTGTCGGTTTGTATGTACGTGTTGCCCCCGAACGCTGTGCACTTAGAGTGGGTTGTGCAGAGTGCGCCAGGGCTCCAGGGCTTTCCGCCGACTTGCTGTTGGAAGGAGGGTCTCCTGGAAGAGGCGCACCGCTGTGGGAGGGACCTGGAAGGGTTCACCTTCCCCACTGGGTCCTCTTTTGATTTTCTCTGCTTCTTCTTCGGCATCTTTGCAGGCCCCTCTGTCACGCTGTCCTGCCCTGGATGATGGTCTCAAACCTGTGCAAACTGTGAGCTCAAATAAACATTTCCCTTCATTTGCAGATGTCTGGTATTTTATGTCATTGATTAAGAAAGTGACTAGAACAAGGAGTAATAGACGTTACCTAAAGCTCTTCAGTGAAGGACAGTGGGCCTGTGGGAGCTTGGTATGACGTCGCCCTTGGGAAGAAGAGGATGATGGGTGATGTTAGGGAAGGTCACTCTTTGGAATTTATGTGCAGAGGAAGAGAGTGTCTATGTGTTAGGTAGGAAAGACAAGGACCCTACCAGACACACGCTGGCTGGTGGCCCTGTTCCTGTGAAAGTGGCTTTTCCTTTCCATCCTCTTGCTTGCAGTGCTGGGACTCTTAGCAACAACGCTGGTCATTTTATTGGTCACTGAGGCGGCCTCTTGACTCAGCATTGGCTAAAGCCCCATCCTTAGACCCTTTCACTACTTCTCCTCACTAGTGAACTTTTGACCCAAACTTGGATTTCTCTGCTGAGATGAAATAGAGAGGAAGAAAAGAGGCGTCTTTTTCCAGGGACCAGGTGAGTAAAAATTAAAGTAATTTGAGGTTGTTATTTTCTACCTTGTGGCCCGAGGAGGGGAGGGAGCTGGTATATAACAAGAGGGAGGAGTGAAAGCATGAGTCATGGTGGATTAAAGATGGAGGTAGAGAGGCTGGTTGCATCCAGCTTGCTGCTGGGTTCCTGTGTTTCCTGCACTGATTTCTAAGATCCAATGCTTACAGTCAGACTTGACTTTAAAGAGTAAATTTTTATAACTTCATTTAAAATCACATAAAATTTTTCCTGCTCCATCATCTTCTCTGTCTTTTTCTCTGGCTCTTGTGATTTTGGAGCTTGGCACAAAGTCAGACTTCAGTAGCTGTTCACTTCATATTTAATGACCTGAACTGAACATAAACAAATAGGGAAGCAGAAAGAAGCCCATCGTTAAGTGAATCCAAGCACGCTCCCTTCTCCCAGGACTCACGTTTTCTACACTCTCCCCAAGTCTACCTAGAGCCATCCCAGCACAGACCCAGTTTTGTGCTCTATCTTTTTCAGCAACGAATCATAAACACGTTTCCCTGATGTTCACAGCCTTCCAAACTGCAAGTGTCACTGTGGCTTCAATAATGGGAGAAGATAAACTTAGAAAATATTTTTTCTGAATATTTCGTGAGGCCCACGGAAACGGGACTGCTCTGGCGATAGTCAGCAAGCCGGGTCTTCAGCTTCTCCCTCTCCGGCCACCGTCATCCTGGCCCAGCCGTGACCTGTTCACACCCACCGGTGCTCTTTCTCCTGTCTGCTCCTCAGTGCCGAGCGTGGTGGGAGGAAGGCCGCAGTGGCACGGCGGGTCTTGCTTCTGGTTCCTGCTCACTGCGACAGAGCCACGAGGCTCCCCAGGCAGCATTCAGGATTCTCTTAATCTCTGCAGCCTCCTGTTCCGGGAGACTAAGGTGCTCTTTAACCTGGAACTCTGACGCTGTCCTCCCGCCCTTTGTCTCGAATGACGACCTTGCACCAAGCTGGGTGGAGAGTCTCTGGGGGCCTGAGAAGGGAGAAGCAAGGTGGAGAGATTTTTCAAGACCTTTGCCACCGGATCCACCTCTTATCTGTTCTGACATGTGTTATGGTTTGGGCCTAGCTCCTCCCCCAGAGCCTCACGTGTGCCTTTTTCAGCGATGGCTGAATCTAAAGCGTGCAGTACTAGGATTAAGGGCATGTGGTTACTAAATCAGCCCGCTGATTGCTTTGGCGCCACCCTAAGCCCAGTAGTCTGGACAAGATAAAAGAGACAAAACGATGCTGTTAAGGTCCCTTGTTGCTTTTGCTGTTTTTCTGCCACCACGAACTGTTGTCACTGTCCTGTGCCACTTTGCTGTGGAGCCACCTGATTGTGGGCTGAAACCTCACCAAATGTGAACTAAATAGACCTTTCCTCCTTTAACTTTGGATGCTAGGTATTTTGTCTCAGCAACAAGGAAAGTAATTAAGACAGAACTTGGTACCAGAGAGAAGTTAAGTTGTTGCTATGACTAGTCCTGCTGTGGTGGTGCAGGAGCCTTTGGGACCAGGTTGTGGGAAGAGTGTGAACGTTCGGAGGTGCTGGCTGGAAAAGCAGAGCTGGAGCGCTGTACTTGTTAGAGCTCAAGAGTCGAGAAAACAGGCGAGACCGGACTCGGGAGGCTTCTGCTGGGAAGATGAACCGCCCTGGCTGCCGGACTCCAGGTGGGGTGTGTTAAGCATGGCAGCAAGTTTGTCTGCAGCTTCCTCATGCCCAGAGACCTTGCCTGGCATGAGCTTAAGGGCAGCAAACTAATTTGGCAGAAGAAATTTCGAGGCACTCTAATGTTGAGGCCATGGCATGGCTACGGTTTGGGCTTTTAGCCAAATTTATGCTGAGAATCAAGAGAAGAAAGCTTTGCAGAATGATTTAAAATATTTAAAATTCGACCAGAAAGGAGCCTCCAGTAAAGCTGTGGACTGCGGAGATACAGCACGGGAGAGCCTGGTTTCTGAGAAGGAGCAGGAAGGAGAACAGAAAAGATGGCCTGCGAGCATCACAAGAAGCAGCAGGACTTCACTCTGCAGCCACAAAATTACAAAAATGCAAGAGTTTCCCTTGAGAAGAGAGCCTCAGAGCAGCGCGCTGCAGGGTGGCCGCCCGGGGAAGTTGCTCCTCACGGCTTGGCGTTTGGGCCCTTGAGCCCGCAGCCTGGAGAGGAGGGAGCCTCGTGGCTGCTCCGCCTGGGTTAGACGGAAGGGGGAGAAAGACGCTGTGCGGTTCCTTCACGGCTTTGCGTGTGGGGTGGGCCCTGTGAACGGTGTGTTTCTCCTCTGCGATGCTGCTCTGCCAGGTGCCACTCTGCCTGGGAGCCAGCCCATTGTGGACTAAAACACCTACAAACTTTTTCCCCTTTGACTTTGGGCATCGGGTATTTTGCCTCAGCAGTGAGAGAGAAATAACTAAGACGACGTGCTCTGCCTTTCCTACTGTCACCCTGAACGAGCCGAGCGCGTGCCACCTCAAGCCCAGCCCTCTGTGGCCCTGACTGTCTTCTCCTGTCAGCTTCAGGGCTCTGCCTCGCGGGTCCCCGATTTCCCGGCCCCCACTCCCCGTATCACCCTTCTCTTCATTCTTCTGGGTCTCTTTTCCTAAGACAGAACTAGACGGCTACTTCTTTCCTCAGCTGTCCACCCGGTGCGCACCGGATCCTTGAGTTATGACCAGCCTGACACATGGACGATTTGGGTTATGACTGGAATTTTCGTTTTTAACTTATGACCGGTTTTGAGTTATGCCCCAAATGCCAGCAACTTGTGCTTCCGGATGGTCTCAGATACAGATTTAACCCTTAAGGAAACATTACAACACCCTTTCCCATGGAGGGGGCTTAACTGAGAAATCCTAGGCCAGTGTCTCTCTGAGGACGCTGACATCCGCCTGTACACACGAGGGAGACTCTGAGTGCTGTGCAGGGGGCTTGAGCCTTCAGCTGACCGGTCCGAGTTACAGCCAGCCCTTGGAAATGAATTTAGTTCCTAAGTCAAGGGTCCCCTCTACATGCCCAGGGAGACGTCCACCCGAGGCCCACTTCACGGGCTGTCCTTGAGCTCTTATCCTCCTCTTCAGCCAAGGCCTTGAGTTCAGTGGTTCGAAACTGGGCTGTAGTGTCAGCAACAGGACCTGGGAAATTCCGGACCTGCTGCTTCTTGATTCCCTCTCTGGTTCTACGGAATCAAAAGGTTCAGGGAGGCGGCCAAGCGAGCCGAGGCCCACCATTCAGGCCTACTTCTGGTCTTTCATTCTCTTTAAAAAGTTTTTATTAACATGTGTGTATTGCACACGTTAAGGGGATTCAGTGTGCTATTTCCGCACATACCTACAGCATGCACTGGTCAGATCCTACCTTGTGTTATCCACTGTGCCAACTTTTTGCCCGTGTTCCAGCTCTAGGTCTCCTCATGCCTCGGGAGCTGCTTTCCCGAGACCGAGAGCGACCTCCAGTGGAGGAACCAGGTGCCGCCTTCTCATCACGAGGAAGGCGAAGCTGCGTATAAACCTGATAGGAAGGCGAGAAGGAGCCCTGTTATACTGGATGCAAGTCAAGGACATCAGTGCGAACCTATGGTTCTTTGAATACATAGGTAAACAGAGATGCAGGTGATTCCAGAAAACAATTATAGGTGTGTGTACGCAATACATGCACATGCCACCCGTGCGCACGTCTCCACCTGCTGAGAGCTCAGAGCCGTGACACCTCAGGCACAGCGAGCACATCCTGTCTCCAGGTGTTGGTGTCCAGGCCCACTCTTCAATAAAAGGAATCGAAGTCTTTTGGAGAAATGGCTCAGGGTCAGGGTGGGAGAATACAAGACTTGGAATATCCCATAGGAACAGGAAGCAGTAAAGTGTAGAAGAGGAAAGGAGAAGCGGAGAGGCGCATGGTTCAGCAGCCAAGCGGAGGAAGCTCTTGAAGGTTAAAGCCAGAACAATGTGAGCACCATAAAATGGATTAGAACTAAAGTACAAGGCGAGCATATGTGAGTCTGAACTCCCACATAAATGACTGGATAAAGAAATGACTGGATGAGGTGAGACAGACCTGCATTTCAGAACAGCTTCGTGTGGCATATGTAGATAACTCCTCTAGGAAGTGGGCCTCAGTTCTTCTTTTGCTTGGCCTAGGCTCAATTTAGTGACTTCTAAAAACCCAAACAGAGAAAGGAAAGTACTTTTGTATCAGAGAAATCTCAAATACTGCCTCATCTAAGCCACGAAGGGCACATCCCTAGGGATGTCTTCGGCTTATCATGTGCACCTGATGCGTGTGGTCAGAAGGATACTTCGCTTCTGCAGCCATCTTTCCAAAAACAAGAACACTGAGTAAAGTATCAGAAAAACCCAGATTGTGGCACATTTGAGAGGATGCCGGCCCAGAATTCCCCCAAGGGTCCAGATCATGACCAAAGGAAAGACTTCAGCAGCCACAGTGCAGTGGAGACTGTAGACAAACGACAGTTAAATGCACAGCGGCCCCTGGATTGGGTCCTCAAGAAGTTCTTAGCCTTCTTTGCTGATTCCTTTTCATCTTTTGACTTCTAAATATCACCGTGATTGAGGGGTCAGGGCTTGTATATTTTATTCCTATCCACAAATCACCCCCTGGTGAGCTCACCCAGTTTTGTGGCATTCAACAATAGCTTCAGACTTCCAACTTCCCACTCACAGACTTGAACCTAGAGTTGTGTATCCAGCTGTCTGTCTCTAGAATCTTGATTCAGATATCAGCAGGCAGTTAGAAGTGAACAAAACTGAACTGCTAGCTCCTCACAAACTTGCCTTTACAATAGTCCTTCCTACCTTCATCAGTGAAAATTTCACCTTTTTGTTGTTCATATCAAAACCTTGTTTTCATTTGTGGCTTTTTTCTATCTCACATTCAGTTCATCTGAAAAGCTTTTCAGCTCTGCTTTCAAAAAATAACCCCGGAGGGCCAGGGATTTAGGTCAAGTGGTACCGCACCTACCTTGAAAGCACAAGGGCCTGAGTTCGATCCCTGGTACCACCAAAAAGAAAAAAATCCCCAGAGTCCTTCCCTCCCCAAAATGCTTGTTGCTCTAACCCAGCTCCAGACCACCGCGATTTCCTGCTCCGTCACGGAAGCACCGTCCCCGCTGGTCTCCTGGCCTCTGCTGTGGCCTCTCACTGTGTTCTCACACTATCAAGTGACCCTGTTCGTTTATAAGTCCAGCGATGTTTTAGGCTGAAAACCCTTTACTGAGTTCCCAATTTTTCAAGTAAAGATCAAAGGCCTTTAGTTACTACTCCACAGAACAGCTGGATCATTCTGCAGTGTCTTTAAACTTAGAATCCTATCACTTTCTTTCCAGTCCAGATACAGAAACTTCATGGCAGTAGCTCAAACAATCTAGGCACAGAACTGCTTGGGGATGTTTGTACCCATTACATTTTCTGCTGAGAACACCAGGTTTGTGGTCACTTGTTAGGAAACAATACAAAACCGAAGAGATTCAGGCATGTTAATTGCCAAGAATTCAAAAGTAATGGCTCATTTCCCAAATGCCAATTTCTCAGTTTAATCTAGTAAATTACAACATTTACCCTTACTCCCAATACCTCTATATTCTCTAAGTTAGATTCATCCGCATCTAATTTATAAGTTTTCTTACTTGTTTTGCTCATAAGCTGAGCGCTCTGAGCTAAGAAGGTGTCTTGGCTGCTTCGTTCACGCTGTTCCTTGTGCTGGGCGGAAGGTCTGGCCAGGATGAGGCGCTTGGTAAATGGCTGTCAGGTGCAGCTCAGCTGGAGGAAGGTGGAGGGTACAGGGTCGTACCGACACGAAGCACTGTGCTAACAAAAGCTCCAGCTGAAACACTGAGTGGGAACCTCAAGAAAGCCAGGAGTTCTGGACTCCCCTTAGACTCTGGGGCTTCTAGGACCCAGTAAGAATGTTAGTTTCTGTGTTGAAATGCTTTCTCTTAGACACACAGACACACACACAGACACACACACAGACACACACACACACACAACCAAAACAAAAAACCCAAAAACTTCCATGGAAAGTTCTCAAATTATTTCATTCTCAGAAGGCCAGGTCAGAAAGCTGGGCAGCCAAGTTTAGAAAGCAAAGACAGGAAAAACAGCAATCAGATAGTTATTCTGCTGACTTTCTCAACTTGAAGCCAATATCCTAATGCGGTGGCACACGGGCTCTCGGGAGAGGACTGGACCCTGCAGCACAGGCTCTGTCCGGTGGGCAGCAGCTCGCGTGTGGCGTCGGAGCGGGGCTTCCTGGCAGAGGCAGAGGCACCTTCGATTCATTGGGACAAGAATCTGTCCGAACAGAGGTCCATCTGCAGGAGGAGAAATCTCTGCCAACATTACTGAAGTTTCTGTCCGCGTCAGGTAAATGTACCTCACTAGAGGATGGTATGAGACTTTGAAATCTGAATCTGACATGAAATATTTATGGATTTTATTCAGCGTGGGGAAACGCCTGAGCACACATATCTTCTTATTCTACCTGCAGTCACTCGAACATTTAGCTAAGTAGCTCTTATGCCCACAACCTCGCTTTTCTGACCTCTCATCTTTGTGTTAAAAAAAAAAAAAGTTATAACAAGTTCAAGAAATTCAAGGATGGTCCCACCCCATATTTATGTGGCCTGTTCCTATTTCCAATATTGTGTCCAAATATTATTCATATCCATGTTTGTTTTTAAATAGCTACAATTTTAATATAGGTGTTATTTTGTTTTCCTTTAACAAGTTAAAATGTAAGTTGGTACATTTTAGTCATCATACTTCTGATATCAGCAGCTGGAAAAGTTTACACAGGATTATCATGCCCATTTCCACAGTTTTGGATAGCTGGATTATGTACTGTAAATAATGCATCACCAGCCCATTTAGCAGACTTTCCTTCTTGCAGATTGCAATAGGCAGAGATGGGTATCAGGGCCGGCGGACCGACCATGGTTATTTGATACCAAAGAAGACCATTCCCCAACTTCTTCCTCCAAATTTCTCTATTATCCTGCCACAGCCTAAAATGCCACCCCTGGCCAATTAAGGCTAATGCACAAAACCCAGAACACACACGCATGGTATGTTTTTGGAGGGACAAATGATTAAGTTGTCGTCACCGTTACTTCCTTCTTACTAGTTAATGTATTAGAGTCACCAGGCAGGTATTAGAGGGACAGGACTGGGGTGGCCCGAGGGGGCGCTACAGGCACCATCCGTCTCAGCAGGGATGCGTTTGTCTCAAGCTAGGAAGTCCTGGCCCAGGAGCCACGGGAAGGTGGAAGGTGCTGAGAGTGGGTGTGTCCCACCCCTGAAATCAGCCTCCCTCCGGTCAGCTCCAGGTGCACGACTTCTAGCTCCCATTGTTTCCGTCTTATTCTGAAGCAACAGGACATGCTATCAGTAAGCCAAAGGAGACCTCCATCAGCAGAAACACCTGACTGTCCGCAGCGTTGCGTGCTGGAGGTGACTCAAAGCCGTGCAGCCAGGGGATCGTGAAGGCTCAGGAGTGGGTGGGCGCCTAAGGTCAGCTCAGCAAACTGTTCCTGTCAAAAGCAGCGTCCGCGGGCTCTGGGATACTACAGAGGGTACGGGGGTAAGGAAGGCAACTAGAACAACTGTGTACTTGCTAAAATCTTGTGATTATTATCATTCCCAGGAAATGAGCTCTCTGGATTAATGAGTCTGCACAGTGTTTACATGAAAAAAATTCAATTAAATATCACTGGCGTTAACAGCCTGGTTGCCAGCCAGCTCCAACTGGGCAGCCAGACAGCATCAAGCCGAATGTTTCCAACATCAGCTGTCTCTGCCTTTTGAGGTGATGCTTTGGCTTGCTCAGTGTCCCCGAGCTGATCAGCACGCTGTTCCTTAGAGCCATTTGGGGGTTAAAAGGCCAATGATCTGCTCTGCGCGTTTCCTAGGACCTACTTTCTTTTTCAGTGGATTCATTATTGCTGTATAGAAATGCTATTGATTTTTGCATGCTAATTTTATTTCCTGCTACAGGTTGAATTTCACTGTCAGTTGTAGGAGATTTTCGGTGGAATGTTTTGGATCTTCTGGTAGAAGCCCATGTCATCTGCAGTTGATAATTTGACTTCTTCTGTACATATCCCTTTTATCACATTGAATTAAGTTCTTTCTATACCTATTTTCTTTAATTTTTTTTATCATGAAAGGATGGTGGATTTTTTTTTTTTTGAGACAGGGTTTTGCTTTGTAGTTCAGGCTGGCCCTGAGTTCACTATGTAGCCCAGGCTGGCCTCAGACTCACAGCAATCCTCCTGCTTCTGCCTCCTGAGTGCTGGGATGACAGGCATGAGCCACCGCACCCGGCACTGTGGTGTGTGGTACTGATAGCTGGTGGGTGGTATTGTTGTATATGGTTACCAGGGATCAAACCAGGGACTTTGCACTTGCTGGGCAGATGCTGGAACCACTGGGCTAAATCTCCTGCCCAAGGATAGTGGATTTTATCACAAGCTTTTTATCTTTTTTTGAGATGAAAATATGAGTTTTATCCTTGCTTTTGTTTTTGTCATGTATTAAATGTAATGGTTTGCGGGTATTGAGCCATCCCATCTCATCGATGAAGCCTACTTGGTCATGATGTGTGATCTTTTTAATGATTTGTTGCCTTTATTTCCCAGTATCTTGTTCAGGGTTTTTCATTAGAGACTGATCTCTACTCTTTTTTTTTTTTTTTTGATTAGGCCCTTGTCTGGTTTTCAAATTGGGGTAATTCTAGCTTCCCAGAATAATCTTAGACCATTCCTTCCATTTCACTTTTTCTTTTTTTTTTTTTTTTTGAGACAGGGTCTCGCTTTGTAATTCAGGCTGGCCCTGAGCTCACTATGGAGCCCAGGCAAGCCGCCATGAACTCAGCAATCCTCCTGTCTCTGCCTCCCGAGTGCTGGGATTACAGGTGTGAGCCACCACACCCGGCACTGTGGTATGTGGTATTGATTGCCGGTGGCGTGAGTCTCCACGCCCAGCATTGTATGTGGTCACCGGGAATTGAACTCAGGACCTTGCGCTTGCAAGGCAGGCGCCGGAACCACTGAGCTAAACCTCTGGCCCTCCATTTCACTTTTATTAAACAGCTTGAAGAATATTGGTGTCAATGTCCCTGAAGTTTTATAGAATTCAGTGAATTCTTTTGGACCTGTGCTTTTCTTAGTTGGTAGATTTTTTATTATTATTATGACTGCTTCACTTTCATTGTCTGCTACTGGATCATTCAGAGATTTTATATCTCCTTGGCTCAGTTTTGGTGACTGATATATATATACATATAGGATTCTATTAATTGTGAGGCAGCTCACATGCCTGACTCTGCGCAGTTGAGATACAACTGTCCCTGCCCCTGAGGGGTGCTGGGCAGCCAGAACTCTCATTTCCTGCTCTGATGCCCAAAGAGGTCCAGGGGAGCCTGCGATATCCCTGTCCATGGGTGTCACATCTCCCCTGGGGATGTCTTAGTTGAACCTTGGATGCATAGTGGGGCCAATTCAACTGCTTCTAGATACAAGGGCAGTTCATTGCTTTGATTTCCTTCTCTGGAAAGTTCTCCTCTAAGTCTATAGCCATAGTTGGGGTTGAAGGGATCCCCTAGAGATTCTTTACTCCTTCTCTGAGGGTCACTTTGAAGGTCAAATGTTTAACCACGAGTTTATAATTGCTCTAGAATGTCATACTTCATTTTTAGGCAGAGACTTATTAACAAAATTGGAGATAATTCTCAAATCCTGGCTAAGGCCAAAATGGATTGTACTTGCTGGGTCCAAACCAGCCTGTAAAGATGTCAGTTAGGACCGACATCTGCCTGACTCTCCCACAAGGTGGCATATGGGTAGAGTCTCGTGGCCAGTCCTCCCCGCGTATGTGCCTCTCCTGTGTACAGGTTCTAGTGAAGGTGGTTGGAGCTTGTGCCGGCTGCTGCTCACCTGGAGCGGGTGAACGTTGCAGACCCATGTGGGTCACCAGCTCTGATCCTGTGAAACTCACGTGACCATTTCCAATGTAACATCTCTTCCCACATGGAAACATGACGTGTTTTTCTACTGTATCACTTGGGGAAGGACCAGTTTGTTTCTGAAATACCACCAGAGTTCTTTTTAAATTCCCCCTTGTCCTAAGGCCCATTTATCTTCCTGGGATGTATAGACTGGTTTTAATGGTTCCTCAGGAACTGGGAATAAGGTAGAGTCTTGCAGGGTTGTTCTTTTTGCTTCCTTATCAGTCTTTTAATTTCCCAAAGAGACTTCAGATACGTCTCGCTGGTGTCCTTTCCAGTGCACCACTGTGACCTGTCTGGGAAGATGGACTGCTTCTAGGCTTTCTTACAATTACTAGCACAGCTGAATTTGTCTTACAAGTTTTCTTACATTGTGTAGCAGGATTCACCTGTTGGCCAATTTGGTTAGGGGGACTTGGTGTAGTGACTTCTGTACTCATTCAGAAAAAGCTACAGAGGTCATCAAGGTGGTACTTACAGAAATCACCCCTAGATTTAGACTGCCTCAGCCTCTCCAGAGTGAAAACAGACCTTCTTTCACCACCCAGATAACTCAGGAATAAAGAATCACCTTTATTCCGCTTGGCAGCTTCAGTCTTCTGGGAAGGCAGAGCCTATCAGATCCTAAAGTGAACTCTTCCAAAACTTTGTCAAGAGATGTCTGAGCCCTGGCTCTGATTGCTACCAGTAGTGCTCATGAGGGTTCATGACATGCCCCAAAGCTGGGCTAAGTGTGAGCCTCATTGAGATGTTATAAGGGAGGCCATGTCCATGCCTGATATGACAGGAAACCCCGAGGTCATCAGACTCTTCCTAGAGCTCGTTAACTTGGACCAAGTATAACAAGCTCTCAAAATGTATGGGGTAGAGTCTCCCAGAGTCTGGCCCTGGGGACCGCCCAGGCCTGCCCTGGAGGCGAAGTGCTTGCAGAACCTTGGCGAGAGGGACCCAGCGGAGCAGTTACAGCCAAGGTGCAGAGGCTCCTTTTCAGTGGTTCTTGCAGCACTCACTGCAGTGCGGGGGGCAGAGATAGACGACTGGATTCGTATTTCTAAATTAAAGCTAGTCCCACCTGAATTATCTAAAGAACCAGAGCACCCAAAGGGAAAGCGACTCCTGTGAACTCTAGAAGACGAGATTTCCCTTCAAAAAGCACAAGTCTGGTGCTGCTGCAGATAAGAAAATAAGACCTTGCTGAGGTCATGGCCCTTGGGCTCCTGATAATCATCTGACCTGCTGCTCTAACATACTTTCTGCTCTCCGAGAGTGTGGACGTCCGACCTGCTCTTCCCATTACACAGTCTGGGGTCATTATACAGTTTGTTTCGCCCACCAAACAGGCAGCTCCATGGCTATCAACTCTTCTCGTTATTTTCTGACAAATTTTCCTTCCCTCATCCAGCCACAGCCACAACACCCCGAGGGAGCGGAGGGTTCAGAATTCCCAGGGGCGGGCTCTACAGCCCTTCCAGCTTCGGGAAGCTACGGAGGACAAGACCTGCCCTCCTTCCGCACCCAGTAAAGATTTGAGTCTCAGGTGGGAAGGATGCAGGTTAGGGCGTGGCCAACTGGCTGGGAAGTGGGCGGGACCTGTCAATCACGAGACGTCTCGCCTCCGTGTGCTCCATTTGCTGTGACTGGTGAGACAGCAGCAAACCTTATAAATGGATGTCCAGGGGCTGGAACTCGGGTTTATGCTTTTGTGCTATGGCTTTTGACAGGTGTGTAACATCATGGAGCCAGAATACTTTCGCTGCCTTACGAATGTCCTGGGTCCTGGATAAAGATGTGTGTGTTTTTTAAATAAAATGGAGTATTACTCTGCCATAAAGAATGATAAGCTTGAGTCATTTATACTCAAATGGACGTACCTCAAGGACATACTCATAAGTGAAATAAACAGGTCACAGATGTTTAATCATTATATCCCGTGGGCAATTGGTACATGTATACAACACATCTCAGTTTTTTCCTCTTCCCATACCTTTGTGCCAGCATCAGGTTTACTTATTTATGAGTACTCACAAAGTTAGGTATTGTACATACAGATACAGACTCATAGGCCAAAAATCATATAAAACCCATCAGTTATACTAAATCAAGAGAGTTACCTTTCAGACACATTATCTGCGCTGGATCACAGTAACTTTCTTTCTCTCCCTCTTTTTTCCTCATTGTCTTTTATTTTGTACTTCACTTATAAGTTGAGTTTCACATACAAGAGATGTGTTTGTCTGATTTACGTCACATTATGATCCCGAGGTGTATCCATTTCCCTACAAATGACTCAAGGTTAGCCTTCTTTAAGGAGAGTAGTGCTCTTTCGTGTGTGAATGCCATTTTTTCTTTACCCGTTCATCTGTTTTTGGATACACAGGTTTCTCTGGAGATTTAGCTGTCATAAAGTGTACTGCTCTAAACACAGGTACGTATGCATCAATGTGGAATTCAACCTATCATTTTTTTTTTTTGAGATAGGATCTCACTTTGTAGTTCAGGCTGACCCTGAGCTCACTATGTAGCCCAGGCAAGCCTGGAACTCAGCAACCCTCCTGCCTCTGCCTCCTGAGTGCTGGGATGACAGGTGTGAGCCACCATGCCCAGCCTTGTGGTGTGTGGTACTAACTGCTGGTGGGCGCTACGGGCACTGCCACACCACAGACGCCTCCTCCGCGGGGCCTGCGGTCTCCGTCAGTGTCGCTGGGTGTCTGGGGGACAGGCTCAGACCTGGGAACTGCCGGAGGTGACTCATCAGGCTTTCGCTTGCTGGGCGTGCCAGGCCGCGTCCTGCGGATGGCATGGGACCGTGGATGGACGTCTGGCCACCAGCGCCTCCGCTGGCTCAGAGAGCACACGCCTGGGCCGGGCGGAACTCCGCCGTCACGGCGAACCGCACCGACTGACCCGCGTCAGGTTCTTATTTGCTCAAAGCTCTGCCTTTACAACGCTGCACCGGTGATGCCGCTCCGCTCCTCCCTTACTGTCCTTGGCGGTCGTGTTCTGCTCTCTTGAGAACAAGAGATATAACAGCTACAACCTGTGCATGTGACTCTCGGACCTGAAGGTCCTCACCATAGCACGGATGAGAGTGTGGCCTCGAAGGAAGCGCGTTCCTGGGTGGGATGGTGACTTCTCTCTGCCCTCGTGGGTCAGGAGCGATGATTCAGCCACGTGTTGCGATTTCCAGACCAGAGCAGGCCCCTCGCTGCGCTCTGCACCTGCGCACGCGCCTTACAAGCATGACAGGACCCGTCCTCCGCGCCCGGGCCTCCGCCCAGCCCCTCGGCCTCTGTGCTCCGCCACCGCAAGCGCGGCTGCGCGGCCCTGTGAGGGCGAGGAAACAAGGGAGAGCCCCCAAGCCCCCACGGCTGGCCAGTCGCTGGCCCAAGAGTCCACTCCACTTCTTCCCAGACCCTCAGTCCTGACCGCTCACTTGCCAGCCAGGGGAAGAGTGCACGCAAGCATGCACACACACACACACACACACACACACAGACGCCATGTGCTGCCGTCTCCGTATTTAAGAACCATAATGCAGCCGTCACAGGGTTATGTAAAATATGCTCCATCCCGCTATCTGGACAGGTGCTGCAGTTTGGGGCCAGCCTGGTAATCTGCGCTGCAAGGCTCCCAGCAGTGACCAGGCGGATACGCAGGAGCGGGCGGAAGGGGAAATCTAGCCGCAGTGCAGGCCTCATGAAGCCGACGTCCATCTCACCAGCATCCTGGGCCGCAGGAGCCCGCCAGACCCTCTCACGAGGTCTCCTGCAATGCCTCCTCCTCCCAGGACAGGCCGTGCCTCTGGCTAACTGGCTTTGTCAGGATGGCAAACCTTCAAGGAGCTGACGGCTGGCAGCAAGCCCTTTCTCTACCAAACACTGCTTTATAATGATCCGTTCTGCCCAAGAAAGAGTAGCGGGGCCAGATACCAGAGACTATGGAGGCAAGGCAGGAGCTGGCAAGTTCGAGGCCAGCCTGGACAAATTCGTGAGGCTCTCCTTAAAGAGAGCCAGGATTGTAACTCATGTAAAGCACCCAGGCTTCCAGCCACAGTACTGGGGGACAGTAGGGCGAGAGGTCTTCCAGCCGCTCCCCAACCTGAACACCCCCGCCTGTGCCACCAAGCCCCACCTGCTTTGCCTCAACAGCCCCCCTTGGCCAGGCACGGGCACATCACACAAGGAGGGCCCGGGCAACTCTGGGAGGACAATTCCTGGAGACGGCAGGAATCCCCGGCCCCGGGCTCCGGGATTAGTCTGACAAACAGGATGAGTCACATCTCCTTTGCTGGATCCTTGGACCCCAGGCAGCTGGGGTCTCAAAGGGAAGGACCCTTCTTGCACTGCAGCCAAGAATCATACTGAGTCGCTGGAAGACATAACGGGGAAATTGCTGAAGCAAGGCTCTCCATTTCTTAAGGAAAGGGATGGATTCGATTCCCGGTTACCACTGAATAAAGCGACGCGGTTCAACAGTCCCAGCAGTGCAGAGAACAGCTACAATAGCGGTGCTCCGAAGTGGCCGCGCACGGGCCTCCTGTCGCCCTGGGCTCGCACCGGCTCCCGGTCCTTTCCCGGGCGGGTGGACAGGGGCCGGCTGGGCGCCAGGCAGGGCAGGGCCGGCCGGGCCGAGCAAGACCGGGGCCAGGCGGCAGCAGACGGAGGGAGGAGGCGGCGAGGCGGGGACGCGGCCGGGCCGGGCCGGGCCTGACGCAGCGGCGGCGGCGGCGGCGGCGGCGGCGGCGAGCAGCACCGCAGGGCCCGGGCCGCGTCCCGCCTCCCCAGCGCAGGGGTGCGCGGCGCCGCGGGGTCGCGGCGGGCTCGGCGCGGCTGGGAGGGGCGGGCGGCGCAGGCAGGGACCCGCCCCGGCGCACGTGGGGCGCGGCCACCGCCCAGCTGTCCGGGCCGCGCCCGGGTCGGGCGGTGCGTGGCGAGGCTGCCCCCGCCCCCCGCCGCGGTGCATGTTCGCCTCCTGCCGCTGCGTGCCGAGAGGCGGCCGGACCATGAAGATGATCCACTTTCGCAGCTCCAGCGTCAAATCGCTCAGCCAGGAGATGAAATGCACCATCCGGCTGCTGGACGACTCGGAGATCTCCTGCCACATCCAGGTGGGGAGGCGCGCGGTGCGGCGCGGGGGGCCGGGCGGGGGCCTCCGGCGGGGGCGTGCGCGGCCGGGGCGCCCGGGCGCGAGGAGCCGGCGGGAAAGCCCGCTCCGCCGGGGGAGGCGGGGGCCCGGCCGGCGGGGCTCGGTCCTGCGGGCTCCGCACGCGCCTCTGCCGGCCCTGCCCGTGCTGGGACCCGCGCGCGTCTCGCGGTGCCCGGGGCTGGGGCGCGGGGCGGCTGCCGGGGACCCCGAGCCGGGAGCCCGCGGGCCGAAGGGACGCTCGCCTGTCGGCCGCTCGCCCTCCTGCCTCCTCCACGTGGAGGGCAGGGCCCGCCGGGCTCGCTGGCTCCTGCCGGTCCGGCGCCCGCCCGCCCACGCCTGCCGCCCCGAGCCGTGGCCTGCGCGCCCCGGGAGGCAGAGGCTAAGTTCCCCGCCTGAGAGGAGCTGGTGGCCCCGGACGCCGGACCCCGGGCGTGGGTCGCGCGTCGCGCTGGGCTCCAGCCACCCGTGTGGAGTCGAGTGTTTCCGAGAAGGAAGACGGGGGGGGGGGGGCGGCAGGTGGGGAGCCCTGCGGACCCCGGGTCCTGGGCAAAGGGCCCGGGAGTCTGCGCCGCTGGGGGAAGGCAGCGTTGCGGGCAGCCCCCTCCCTGGCGGGGTCTTGGGCCCCAGAGCTGGTGTGAGCTGCGCGGCTGTGTGGTGTGTGTACACGCATGTACGGCCAGGCAGTGTACCCCAGAGGTGCCCCCCTCTGCGCACACAGGCCCGAAAGGTCGTGTCAGGACTCTGCGCGGTCAGCTTCTGACTTTAAAATCTGTTTAATTATTTATTTGTGGGATTCCCTCTTCTCACTACCCGGAGTCTGGGAGTCTGACTGTGCCTAGCGGAGGTTAAGGGGGCAGGAATCCGCCTCCAGGCTGTGCTAACTGTGAATGAATGAAAGATTTCCCCCAGCAGCACCCCCTTTTCTCTCTGCCTTTTTAAGAATTTTTCTGCTAGTAGGAGTTGATGAAACAGGGACTGTGCAGCTCATTTATGAGCTGACAGTTGGACAAGTTTCCAGGCAGGAATGTGGTGCCCCGTGGTCTCCCTGGAAAGTGGGCTCCGGTGAATCTTCTGGAGGAGCTTGGATTTCATTCTGAGCTAAGCTGTGCTGCTGAACTTAATAATAAAGGAATTAGCAGGGTAGAGTTTCCTGCTGCCGCCATGGCCGCGCAGAGGTGCTTGGCACGGACCATCTTAGAACCCAGAGAGAGTGGTTGTGCCTTAATTTAAGCCCTCCATGGATGGGGGTGGGTTAAGCCGTCCCCAGGGCTGGCACACCAGGTCACGCTGCCTGGACTCGGCCCCGAGCCCTGGCCGGCCTGTCAGGCAGAGCTGACTTCCTCCCTCCAAACTGAACCGGCCGTCGAGGAAACCGGAGTCCCCGAAGGACACCTGTTTGGTGCTCTGGGAAATAGTACGTTCCTAGCTTATTAACACTTTGGTCCAACTGACACCAGTGGGTTAAAATGGCACATTCTAAAATGTTGACTTTAGCAGTGACGAAAGAAATTTATAGCACATCTTTTTAAGGCTTTTCTGCCCCTCCCCTGTGGTGATTGTCACTTAGCCATTTAAGATGAACTGAGAGATGTTATTTGTGGTAGTTTTGGGCCTCATACTTCCTAGAATATTCCAAACAAGGAATTGAAATTCCACTTTCAGGTATCAGGTTATAACGACTTCCCCTTTGCTTAGAGAACCAAGAGCTTCAAAAAACACCTGGAGTCACCAGCACTTGCTCTGGAAAAACCCACACGTGGTGTCTCCCTCCTCCTCTCCTTCTCCTCCTGCTTCTCAGTCCTCCTTGCCCCTCCCTCGTCCTTTCTCCTGGGGTCCCAAGTGAAAGGATTGTCTGGCAGCACCCCCGGCTGCCCGACGGAGGGGCACCACTCGCCCTGGCGCCCCTGCGTGCCTCAGCTGCCCCGTTCCCTGCGGGTGTAGGAATGCTGTCCGTGGAGCCCAGAGGGCGGAAGCGCAGTGACTCGTCTTTGGGCAGCTCGTCGTCTGCGTTCCCTAGTGAGGGAGCATCCCAGACACGGAGAAGGAGCTGTTCAGACGGGTGCTGTTGGCAGGGTGCTGAGGCGGCTGCCCTGGTGGCTGCGGGCCAGCGGAAACCGTCAGGACTGTTGTCTGAGACCAGACGGCTCGCGCTAGGTACTGTCTTCGCGTCTTCTACGCGCTGGCCCTTTATGCCCATGCTATAAAGGCGGAAGCCCCACCCCAGACCTGTGAGGAAGGCACGGCTCCCAGTTTCTAAACCGAAAGCTGAGAGCTGAGCCTTTAAGCGGCGCGTCCCGGGCTGCATCTCTACGAGACGAGCGGTGGACGCTCACCGCTGGGGTTGCCGGCCGCGGAGCAGCCTGTGCCTGTGGCTGACACATTAACCCCTTGTTAAAGTGTCCCCCGCGGTGGAATCTCCAGTCCCTGATGTGGATGAATACGGTGACGGGACGTGATCTGGGGACTGGAAGCCTGTTGGGATTCGTGACCTCAGTGGCAAAGTGGCCCTTCCTGCCAGAGGGCACGAGTAGTGTGTTCACAGCCAGGAGGAGAGCTGGCTTCCTACGGCCGATCGGGATGCCACCGTCCAGAGGCTCCTGGGGCCACCACCGCCACATTCGGGGAACATGGTGTTTGCCCTCGAGGGAACCTTACTGATATGTGCCCTCTTAGGTTGTACGCACTGTACACTGTGATTCTCTGAGGGCGGCGTGTGGCACCCTCAAATTCTCTGTGTGCACGGGAGGATGCAGTCTGAACACGCCGGAAGCGAAGGCCGTGCTCCGCACGGTGGTAGAGGACAGGCTCGGGAGGTGCTGTCGCCAGAGCTGCGCCTCCTGCAGGGCGGGGAGGCCGAGCACAGGAGTCTTGTGGCCACCTCCCCAGAGGCTTTGTGTGAATTACAAGAAGCAGCTTTTACAAAGCAATGGCTTTTAAGTATTTCTTTTCCAGATGGTGTTCTGGCAAAGTAAACTTCCAAGACTAGCAGCTTGGTGGCCAGTTCCAGTAGGAGAAGTGGACGACTCCCCCAAGTCTAGGGTGCTGTCCTGTCACTGGTGCACGGGGAGTTACGTGTGATGAGAGCGGAGTTCCAGATGGGCGGGGACCACAGGCGGCTGGCGGGGAGCCGAAGAGACCCGTAGGCGCAGAAGCTGCTCGGTGCTTCCGCAGCTCTTCCTTGCTGGACGCCAGAGACGGGCGTAGCTTGGCGCTGATGTGCCTCTGGTGGGTCTTGCTGCTCTCCTTGGGCCGGCGTTCTAGCCATCTTCTATCAGGGTTTTAGGTGCTGGCCTTTCTAATGGGTTCGCCATTTTTTTATACTATTTCTTTGCAAAAAGTATAGACTTTCCATATTTTCTGTTCTTTAGCAAGGCCCAGTAAACATGGTAGATGTCTTTGAAATTGCTTGGAAATTTGTGTTTATATTTGAATGGCAGTTGTGCATAGTGCCTAGGACGTAGTAGACAGTCTTAGCATAGTACTTGGCGTAAATAGAGGAGGTAAAAATAGATGTGGATGCAGACTGGAGAGTTTCCTCTCTCATCTGTTAAATTCATGGGAGCCGGAGCATTTCATGACTGATGCTGTTTGAAAGAGTCCCTGGCCCGGGAGTCGCACCTGGCACGTGTCTTGTCCCTTGAGCTCGAGCTGAACGAGGGAGTGCAATCCACAGCGTTTTATCTGGATCACGTTGTGCCCATGCAGGGCGAGCACAGCAGCACTGGGTTTGAAACCGGGTGTGCGGTATAGTTATGTCACCAGCCAGTTAGGCGTTAAGTGAATCATTGCATATGCGAGGAAGGCAGGGTTTGGATGAGATGGACAGCTAGAGTTTAGAGTAGCTCTACAGTTTAGGTTTTCCTCAGAGCAATTATTTGAGCAAAACATCACTGTGGACCAAGTGGTGATGTCCACATCATCTCATGTGATTTCTGTCACTGCCCTGTATTTTCATTTTGTTGATATTGCATGTTTTCTCAGTCTTACAGGTATAGAAAATGAGATTTTCAGAGAGGATAAGCAATTTGGGTTACCTGGGCACTAAGTGAATTAGAACACGGGTCGTTTGCCTCAAAACCCGGCCTTTCTTCTCTGTAGCGTCGCTTCTTGGCTCTTATGGACAAGGCCGCATTGGGGTGGGCACAGCGGTCTCGGGACGCGGGGCACCCACAGCGCGTCCTGCTGGTCGCCTGCCGGGGGAGCGTGCCATCCGAAGCCGAGTTCTCTGTGGCAGAAAGCAGAGGAAAGGGCTCCTAGGAAAACAGCCCCCTAGAATTTTTTTCCTGGAGTCTGTGAAGTTCAAAATGTTTTCAAAATAGTGTTTAGGTGTTTTGGGCTAATAGTTCTATGGAGATACAACGCATGGTCCACGTTATGCACCCACTTAAAGTAAACCATTTAGACATTCGCTGCTTGTGGAGCCATCCCCGCGGGCACTTTTAGACACTGTCATGTGCGTCGGCCCTTGGCAGTCTCCCTTTCCCGCTGGCACCTTGTCCTAGGCAGCCGCCAGTCCTTGTCTCTGTGAACCTGTCGACTCTGGGCATGTGATACAAGTGGCATCAAAAGTGTTACAAAGGGCGCCTGAGAAGCTACGGGGCACGGGCTTACGTGAGCACCGTGAGTTGGTTTGTTCTGCCCGGGCGCAGGCAGGCTGAGGTGGCGCGTGACGTCAGCGACGGGCCGGAGGAGAAATGAGGCCGCTGCAGCGCGGGGCCGGGTGGCCGCGGAGCACGCTGGGCCGGACGCTGGGCCTCGGGCACAGGCCGGCCAGGGCGCGGTGCGGATGCCCCGGCTTCTCGGTGCCGGGGGACGGGACGCCTGCCCTAGGCTTGCTGTAGGGCCGTCTGCTGTGCTTGCCGAGGGCGCAGGGCCCTTCAGGGGCCTCCCGCGGCGTGTGGAGGGCGCCAGGCTCGCGGAGAGGGTCCCTCGGTTGGGATGATGGTGACGCTGTGTGGCCTTCTGTGTGGGTCCTTTTCCACCCAGTGCTGGGTTTTCAGAGCTCTGGTTCTTTTTCTTGTTGAGTAATGGTCCACCGCAAGGAGGTAGCACTTTCTCTTTGACCGTTTGTCAGCTGACGGGCGCGGGGGCTGTTTCTGCTTTGGGGCTGAGGGGCTCAAGTTGCTATGAACAGTCCTGAGAAAGTCGTGGTGTAGGGTGCGCGTTTCCTTTCTCTGGAGCGTAAACCTACAAGTGCCAGGGCTCTGTTCACTCTTTTAAAGAACTTTGGAGCTGTTTGACCAGGCAGCTGTGCCTTTTTACACTCCCATCAACAGTATGTACAAGAGGGTTTCAGATTTTGCATTCCTCTTCCAATTTTGTTACCGTCTGTTAGATTGTAATTATCCTAAGAGGCTTTGAAGTGGCATCTCACTGTAATTTTTATTTCCCCAGTGCCATTAGCATTTCCTTGATGGCTAATGATGTTCAGCCTATTTTCATGTGCTTATTAGCCATGTGTGTATCTTCTTTGGACAAATGTCTATTCAGATTGTTTGCCCATTTTAAAATTGGATTGTCTTTTATTACTGAGTTATGAGTTTTTTTTATATTGTGGATATAGACCTCATATAATAGGTGTCAGAGTTTATTTTGTGAGCCATCTTTTTATTCTCTTGATGCTACCAAGAATCTTAATTTGATAAAGTAATTTATATATGTATGTATATAGATAGACAGAGAGATAGGTAGGTAGTGTTTTTGATGTCATAGCTAAGAAACTGTTGCCCAATCCAAGGCCGTGAGAATTTATGACTATATTTCCTTCAGTGTTATAATTTTAGCTCTTGTGTTTAGGACTTTGAGCCATCTTTAAAGTTAAGACGTAGTTTGCCTATTGTGAAATGCACCATTTTAAAGTTTATCATTTTATGAATTTTAGTATTATCACAAGATCGTACACCATCACCATGATCTAATTACACAACATTGTATCACCCCACAGTGAGCCTGTGCGTATTGACGGCTGCTCTGCAGGTTTTTTTTTTTTTTTTTTTGACACAGGGTCTTGCTTTGTAGTTCAGGCTAGCTCTGAGCTCACTATGTAGTCCAGGCAAGCCTCGGACTCAGCAATCGTCCTGTCTCTGCCTCCTGAGTGCTGGGATTACGGGCATGAGCCACCATGCCTGGCACTGTGGTATGTGGTATTGATTGCTGGTGGGCGTGAGTTTCCACGCCCAGCATTGTATGTGGTTCCGGGGATCGAACTCAGGACCTTGCGCTTGCAAGGCAGGCGCTGGAATCACTGAGCTAACCCTCCGGCCCTGCTCTGTAGTTTTGACCCACATTGAGTCAATCTTGTGGATGGTGTGACGCAGAGGTTGGCTTTGCTGTCGAGGGATGCCCACCGCACCATCCTGAACTGTCTTGCCTGCCTTGCCCACACTGTTTGCCTGTGCCGTCCACACTGTGTCCCCAGGGCCGAGGGACTCTGAGAACACAGGTGAGAATCCGGCTCTGCTGAGGCCGACCCCACAGGGATTTACAAAACTGCAGACCAGTGCTGCTTCTCACACCAAATTATTACTAGTGATATTAGTATTTGGAATGGGATCTTTGCATGTTGCCCAGGCCTCTGTCAAACTTAGGATCAGCTGTATCACCATGCTCAGCTCAAAATTATTTCCTATTTTGTGGAATATAGCTCTTTCCCATAAGATCTACCATTTACCTTAATGTGTAGTGGGTTTATTGTTATTTTTAAGTGTATTGACAACTGAATATTTTGAAAATTCTCTACAAATATTGATATATACCATCTATATTTCATAAAAGTTCTGTGGACCCTAGCGTAAAGCAGTTTTGAAGGGTACAAGCTTAAGAGTTGCTTCATGTAGGTGACTATAAAGTCCCCAAAATTCCCGGAGAATTTTAGAAAGTCCTAAATAAAGTAGAACTCTTACACCTTGAGTCTTCCACTGCATGTGTCTGAAAGGATGCTAACCAAATAAAAGCACCAAATACATACGTAAGACATGCATGTATTTGGGATTCTTTGTGGCAGTCACACACCTGTGTGCGTGCTCGTCCTCGTGCGTGTGCGTGTTGCAGTGTGAGGGTGAGGACGAGACTGGCCTTGCCGTGTGAGTGCTTCCCTCTTCGTTTACTCTCAGCTGCATCTGAACTTTTTAGACTTAAAATGATCAGAGTGAGCCAGGGCCTAATTGAGACTCCTATTTCAGTTGTGGAAAATTTGCAGCAGGGATATGTTAAGTGTTTCACATGTAAACTGTTTTTAATTGGGTCCTTTACTACCTTAAATTCTTAACTTGTTACTTCTTTTTTTTCTTTTGAGACAGGGTCTTGCTTTGCAGTTCAGGCTGGCCCTGAGCTCACTATGCAGCCCAGGCAATCCAGGAACTCAGCAATCCTCCTGCCTCTGCCTCCCGAGTGCTGGGATGACAGGCGTGAGCCACCATGCCCAATATTGTGGTGTGCGGTACCGATTGCTGGTGGGCGTGAGTCACCATGCCCGGTGTTATTGTATGTGGCTACCCAGGATCAAACTTAGGACCTTGTGCTTGCTAGGCAGGCACGGAACCACTGAGCTAAATCTCTGGGTCTTGTTACTTCTTTTTTTGAGTAGGCATTTTGGGGAAACTGAAAAAGTTTGCAAGATGGAAATAGCAGAATTTATTCCATGGAAAATGTAAGACAGAAAAGATTTACATGGCAAAGATGATCAGCCTGGAGTAGCTAATAGGCCTTCTTTGGATTTGTGTGCTGAAGAACTTCAGATCTCCTGTCCCCAGCATGAAGTAGCAGGGAGCTAGATCGGGACTCAGAGATGGGAAGAACAAGGGATTATGGGTAGGAGCTGTCAGGGCACATTTCGCAGCTGAGGTTTGATTTGAACTGGATTCGAGCTAAAAACTCAGAGCTGAGCTCCAGGAGGAATGTGTAAGTGCCGTGTCTCTGAGGTGTGTGATCCTTCGTGCTCTTGCGTAGGTACAGAGGCTGAGGCGGGAGCCGGTGCGAAATGTCACTTCTAACACGTCCAGACAGTGCTTGTGGCCTTGTCCCTGGACAGTAGGGTGTTAGTTGAAGGAATCTGTCTCATAAGAAGATTTTTGATTTCTCTGAATTGGACGCTATCCGCTTATCTCCTTCCACGGTGCCTCCTTCGGCATGTCTCTCTCCCTGGATGGTCAGTGAGTGTTTGCGTGGACTCGTGACCCTGTGGAGAAGTCTTCCTGGTGTGTCTGTCTCAGACTGACGTGCTGAGCGGGCAGAGTTGCCGGGGAGAATTGACTCCCCGTCCCGCCACGTTAGGACTGTTTTTCAGTAGGGCTTCCTGTGCTGACAGGTTTGATGAGGTGCTGAGCATCGGTGTGAGTGCGTGGAGGACAGGGTAAAGACAGCCTTCTTGTCCCTTGCTTTCCTGTGTCCTGGGAAAAGTGTCAAGTGTCGAGTGGCTCCATTGCTGAGGAGCTCTGCGTGGAGGAGTCACTGTTTAAACCACACTGTGCCTGGGAGCCCCCAGGGGTACGGGCCCCAGCTGTTGCCACTTGCAGAAGTGACCCTGAGGACAGTGCACAGGGTGTTCCAGTGGCAGCCTAAGCTGCGGAGCTGTCGTGTGAGCAGCCTCCCCCGCAAGGGCTGCAGGGAAAGGACAGGCCACTGTAGGAAGAAGTGTCAAGCTCCTTCTACAGAGAAGGAACTCTTGTGTAGATCAGGTTGTGATGTTTTTCAAAAGGGAAGTAAAGGTTTGAGAAACCAATCTTACTCAATAAGCATTTGTTCAATATCTTCCCTATGAGAGCACCAGACTGGGAAGTAGCATCCAAAAGCAAAGCGGGCGTCAGGAGGCTGACCGCGGAGTCAGCTCAGGAGAGGTTGACAGGGTTGTGAGGACAACACGACTGCTGTGGAGACAGATGAGAGCAGGCGGAAGAGCGAGAGGCGTCGGCACCAGACGGAGCGTCGGTACGCGTCTCGGGTGCAGATGTGTCTCGATCGATGTGTCAGAACAAGTGGAGGAGCTGACCTTGCCTGGCGTAGAGCCCTGGCGTGGACTGGCATGGCAGCGAGGGCCGGGGCACCTGGGGTGAGGTCTCAGTGACAGCCGCAGTGGTGATGGTGTTCTGGGAGAGACAGGACTGGTCACGTAATTTATGTGGCCCAGTGTGGCATGAAGATCCAGGGCTCCTTATTAAAAAATCATTAACGGGGCCGGAGGGTTAGCTCAGAGGTTCCAGCGCCTGCCTCGCAAGTGCAAAATCCTGAGTTCGGATCCCCGGTAACCACATACAACGCTGGGTGTGGAGACTCATGCCCACCAGCCATGAATACCACATACCGCAGTGCTGGGCGTGGTGGCTCACGCCTGTCATCCCAGCACTCGGGAGGCAGAGGCAGGAGGATTGCTGAGTTCGAGGCTTGCCTGGGCTCCATAGTGAGCTCAGGGCCAGCCTGAACTACAAAGCGAGACCCTGTCTCAAAAAAAAAAAAAAATCATTAACAATTCCAAGATGGCAGTGGTTGGTCTTCTTAAACTGAGTGCAGGCTCTTCGAAGCATGACTTCTGAGAAAACGTGCAGGTCACACCCACGAAACTGGCCCGAGTCTGACCTAAGCGTGCAAGGAAAGTGGGCGGAGGGTGGTGAGTTTCCTTGGGTGTCCTGATCTGAGGGCCGGAGGCACTTGGGCAGAGACGTCCAGCCCGCTTGGATGTGAGGAGCGACGGTCAGCACTCAGAGGCCGGGGATGGAGGCCGACCGTGGGGCCCTTGCACTCGGGGCAGAAGCCACTCTGCACGGAGCTGCCAGACGGAGCTTGCTGTTCTTGCCCATGCTTCCGCTCGGCGCACCCCGGCAGGGAGACTCCGTGCAGAGGAGCTCGGGAATTCCTCCCGAGGCCCTTAGGTGCGTCTCCTTCTCTGTTAGCTTTGGTCTGAGGAGAGCGAGGTGTGCGGCCCCTCCTGCAGACCGGGCGGCAGACTGTGGTTCTCGCTGGGAAAGCGTCTCACGCTCCTCGCTCCTTTAACTTGGACTAGCATGTGAGGAAGGGGTCTCTCCGCATTTGCAGCTTCAAGGTGCAAAGCACAGAACTACCATTCTAGGGGGCTTGTCCTTTGAGATAGTTTCATGAACATTAAATAGAGAATACATTGAAAAGTTCTATCAGTGTGGTAAAAAATGAAGCTTGCTCTTTTGAGGAGCAGCTTTGCAGATTTTGCTGAAATTGTTTATCATTTACTTATGTCTCAGATATCTCCTGTGCAGATGTTAAGTTCTATAAAAATTGCTCAAATAAATAATAGTAATTTAATGACCTGAATCTTAGATGTACAATAGATTTTTGTCTGATTAAAGCCAGGTGTTATGCTAGAGTTCGAAATATAATTATTCTGTAGCAGAGGAGGTTAATTACCATGTTAACAGATCAGGGTTTGGCTTATTATTTCACCTCAGCAGTATAATTTGTTGCTTCAGAGCTGCAAGCTGTGATGGTAAACACTGATTTGTGAAATCACGCTTTACTGAGACAGGGTCTTCACACACAAGCATAATATCATGTATTAGTGGGTGTCATAATAAAATTAAGCAGTCTGTAAAAAATTAGTAACTAACTAGCTTTAGTAATAAAAGAGGACAAAAGCTTCTTTAAGAAGTTGGTTAACACCTACCTCTTCTTTGTTGTTTCTAGCTGTTGTTATTTTTTGGGTAGGTCTGTACACATATTACCGCCTGTTGCCCCGAAAACACTGCTGGTCTTTATGATCTGGGTCTTATGTAGGTGTTGTCTGCAGTTTTATGGCAGCTTCAGGATTTATTGGTTCTTTGTTTAGTAGCAGCCTTTCTTTTCTGTTCCTCTTGATACCTTGAGGAGTACTACAGTGATGTGTCTTAGCTAGATGACTACATTAAAATGCAGTGGTAGCATGATTTCCCTGAGCTTTTATATTTAGCAAGATTAAGATGGAGTATTGGGTCTTGAATTTTAGGTTTGCTCCAGCTGTTTTCCTCAATAGTCTCAGTGATATAACTCTTTTGCTCTGACAACCTTTTTAATTACACAAGAGAAGAACCATATACGTACCTTTGAGGAGAGAAAGCAGTTGATGTCCTAGCACTGTCCTCTGAGAACACAGAGTTAGATGCTTCTCCCTCTCTACCTTCTTCAGTAACCTGTGGCTTATGGTATATTCAAATGGAACACTTCAATCAAACTATTCTGAATCTCATGTCTGTATTTCTGTATTTTGCTATCTAACCTAACTAGATAGTTTCCTTTGCATGTTTGGCATGGAAAGGAATTTGATTCTAGTTTGATATGTCAAGTTAACTCCCAAGAAGTTAAAAAAAAAAGTAAAGATGATGTTAATAGAATTTCATATCTATCACTTAAGGTACGATAGGCTTTTAAGATGGGCTCTCTTTACTCTAGACTGGTATTTAGAGAGCCAGTAGAAAAATATGAAAACAAAGTGTGTGTGTGTGTGTGTGTGTGTGTTTGTGTGAACTTGCTGGGCTAGGCACCAGCTATAGTCTTGTTTGATTCCCTTTGTTCTGAAGGGTTAGAAGAGTAATGAAATCTCTAGAGTCAGAGGTGGAAAAACACTTCTCTCCTACCACCTGGAGCCGTGTCACGGATAGCCTTGTCTCCTGCTCCTGAACCTCAAGGGACATGTATTTCTGCTGAGGGCGTCCTGTCACCTGGGGTTACCTTGAATGGCACCTCTGCTTCTGGGTTTGGAGCTGTAGTTTCTCCACCAGGTGTAGATGGCACTTTCTTGGTTTAGTGCTGATTAAAAGGGAAAAAAGAGGAGGAGAAGTTGTACTGTGATTCAAGGGCAGCCTTGAAGCTCAAGTCTGCAGCGCCAGCAGCACTGTGGTAATTTGAGAAGAGCAAATTAGAAGAACAAAGCAGATTTTAATCATATGGCACAAAGAGGAAGGTGGTTCAGGGCTCTCTCCAAATTGTGGCTCCATTAGAAAAAGGGAGGCTTTTAATGCTATTATCCAATATATATTGTTAAAGATTCCTTCCTTCCTTTCCCCAGACTTCCTTTAGTGTCCTGGCTGAGTAAGAGATGGCAGCTTTTTCCTTCCTTAGTGTATTGAGCAGTTGTTAAATATAAACTGAGTTCTTGGTGGTATGAGAGAGACCGAATAAGGTCTTTATTCCTTAGATTTTAGTCCAAGGTCAGAATTCAGTACTTAATGAAATCAATACTTAGTGTCTCCATCCATCCACCCCCCCATCCACCCATCCATCCATCTGTCTATCTACTCACCCACCCATCCATCCACCCACTCATCCCCCCACCCCCATCCACTCATCTACCCACC